>JAFVLL020020061.1:98533-159945 GCA_021397915.2 Tor tambroides | reverse complement strand
CGCAAGAGGAAAGACGTCAAAATCAAATCCAACAAGTAAGACTCATCAAACACACACACACACACACACACAGATGCACAAGCAAACACACTACTCATACGCTGGCAGAACTATTCTTGGCATCAGAGGTATTAAAAATACATCTCCCATCAACTCAAGCAGAAGATTGTCCCAGTTTGTAAACAGACTCAGAGATTTTCAGAGGGGAGAGAGATGCAGACGTCTTGTTAAAGGAGTAGTTCACACAAAATGAAAACTCTTTCATCATTTACTCGCTCTCATGTTGTTCCAAACCCATATGATTTTTTTTCTTTATGAAATTATGAAGAAAGTTCACGCTGCTCTTTCTCATATAATGAAAGCAGTACCAAAAAAAAACATCTTAATCTTGGCAAAAAATGGTCCAAATGTCTTGTGTGCTTCATTCTAAATCTTCAGAAGCCATATGATAGATTTGTATGAGAAACAGACAGAAATGTAAGCTATATTTTAAACCTTCTGTTATAGTGCTCAAATCTCATTTTCAGTTTAATTTAGTCAATATTTCATCATGTCATATTCATTAATATTCATGGGAAAGTACAAAATTATTGAATACATAAATTCAGATAAATTCGAAAAGTATTCCCAAGTTTGTTTGTGAGTAAGATTTTCTTACGTTTTTGAAAGAAATCGCCCCAAAGCTATATTTATTTGATCAAACAATACAGTCAAAACAGTCATTTTCTAAAATAATATTACAATCAAAAAGAAGTGTTTTCTATTTGAATATATTTTAAAATGTAATTCATTCCTGTGATGCAAAGCTGAATTTTCAGCACCATTACTCCAGTCTTCAGTGTCACATGATCCTTCAGAAATCATTCTAATATGCTGACTTGGTGCTTAAGAAATATTTCTTATTGATATCAATGTTGAAAACAGTTGTGCTGCTTAACATTTTATCAGGATTCTTTGATAAATAAAAAGTTCAAAAGAACAGACTTTATTAAAAGCTGTAACATAATGAGTAACATCATAAATGTCTTTGCTATAATTTTTCATCAGCGTAACATGTCCTTGTTGAATAGAAGTATTAATTTCTTTTTTAAAAAATCCAAACTTTTGAACAGTAGTGTAACTTACTGTACATACTGTACAAGTTTACTTGCATTAGTGTCATTTTGTGCAAGTGGAGGCTGTAATTTTATGTTTATGTCGAAAAAAAAAAGTCATACAGTTTTGAAAGATATTGAGTAAATGATATTAAAATTTATATTTTTGGCTGAACTATTCCTCTTCAGTCAGAATAAGTGATGCTGAATCTCCAGGCTCTGGTCAACTATCTTAAGGAAGCTCCATCAGTGAATTGTGGGTAACTTCCCCTTCATTGCTTTTCTCTGGCAATGGGACCGTGGGTTGCCGGCGCATCTGAGGGGAGAGTGTGTGGGCCCAAACACACAATACTTTCTCCCTCAGTGGCATCTGTAGGTGGAGAATGGAATAAAAAAAAAACATATGACTAAGTTTATATACGCTTGGGGTCTAGATAAACCAGTCTTCAGTGAGAATTGCATAATCATGCAAATGTCTTAATATATGGGAAAGCTGCGTTTCGTAAAACAGGATAAAGGATCTAATAAAAAAGCTGCTGAGCTGTGCATGTTGCAGTAACATTGCATCAATGTCATTTAGCCATTTGTAACACAAATCAATAGTGCACATGTAGCTGTATATTCAGTCTGTATGTCACCGTCAGTCCGTATGTAGCTGCTCAATATGCCGGGACCGCAGGGAAGGGAACATACGGGAGAATTCAGGGCATTCCGTAACGCGACGGTCCTCTTCTGTTCTCCGAGAAAAAAGTGCTGAGGTGCACGTTTCCACAGAAAGCAGATCACTCTAACAGGATTGCCTGTTCACTGGCCCCTTGTGTAATTTTGCAAATGTATGTGTGCTGAAACTGCAGATCCACAGTCACGGAGACACGCGCTCACATCCGTACGCACACTTACGCCAATGAACTGTGAGCGAAAGATCTGACAACGTAGACAGGGATGGTTTAATAATGTTGGAGGTAAAGTAAGGACAGAGGATGATACGCGCAGCTGCCATTTTCTCTGCGTTCGGCTCCAGACCGAGATCCTTCAAGAGCTTTGCTCCTCTAATGAGCTGTCCACATGCTGACCTGAGGAGAAGGCCAGAGAGCCAATGCGAGTATCACATTGACACCACTAGAGACCCCACGCATGATGTGATGAAGCCAAGTAGGACATATTCCTGGACCGACATCCTTTGTTGGTCCTGGAACAACATTCCTATCAAAAATCAGGTCTAACCCTAACTCTAGCCTGAAGTCATATGTGGGACATTCCTACTCTGTATCTCTGATTCCAGCCATACAGACTTGATTGCTTGTGATGTTCCTTATATTTGTAAGTCGATTTGGATAAAACTTTTGCTAAATGAATAAATACAAATACACTGTTCAGAAGTTTGAGGTTTGTAAGATTTTTTAATGTTTTTGAAAAAAGTGTCTTATGCTCACCAAGGCTGCATTTATTTAAGCAAAACACGGTAACACTTTATTTTAGGGTCTCTTAACTAGTTGCTTATTAGCATATTACTAGAATATTAGCCATTTATTAGTAGTAATTAAGCACATATTAATGCCTTATTCTACATGACCTTATTCTACATCCCTAATACAATACCTAAACTGAACATCTACCTTACTAACTATTAATAAGCAGCAAATTAGGAATTAATTGATGGCTCGAGCCACTGCCCCTTTGAGGTTCGACGCTAAAGTTGCGGTCTGGTCTGCGTGGCCCAGGTCTGTGATTTCTGCCGAGGGGGACCCCACCCCCCCGGTCCGCGATTGTGCCCTCGTAATGCCATTTCACCCCTGCCCCTCTGGAGGTCTGTGCATGCCACTGATTATCAGCACCGACAACAATTTATCATATTTTATACACCTGTCTCTTCAAACCTCAACAAATCTTCCAAAGGTTTGAAGAGAACAAAGAACAAAGGTTGCTTGTAAGTTTTATATCATGTGATGTCGCAACTTTGCTTCTTATTAAATGGTTTTCTGTGCTGGCATGTTTATGTGAGCTCATCTTGGCAAAATTGTTGGGATTTCCGCATCAGTTTCCAAAGTGCAAGTGCCATTTCATTGCACTTTTCCAAATAGAGTGTTGGAAATTCTGACTTTCGAGTTGGAACACAGCATATGATCCTACAGTCTGATTGGTTGATAACAATGTTGTTCTAGGTCCAACAACATGGCGATCCAGGGTCATGTCCTTCTGGGATAAATAGAAACTACATGTGCACATACACAAACTCTCTACTCTCTACAAAGTCTTTACCAATGTTTTTTTTCTTCCCCTTCTCATCTGATTTTTTTGTCCCTTTTTAAATTTCTGCCCTCATATACCCCGATGTTTTTCTCAATTTCTCTCTTTCTTTGTGTCTCGGTTGCTTTTGCGCAGGAAAAACTCAAAGCTTCACATCAGCAGAGTGAGACTGGAGGATTCTGGGAACTACACCTGTGTGGCGGAGAACTCGCTGGGCAGAGAAAACGCCACCAGCTACGTCAGCGTCCAAAGCAGTAAGAGCTCCATTATTTCCCTCTTTGCAAATGGCTGAGAGTCACAGGGGACCAGCGCACCTGCTCATCATGGGGCAGATTTTGCTGTGTGTACTTTATATTTACAGCAGATATGCTTTGTAAGATGTCTGTACTGTGAAAGCACACGGGACCTGTCTTTAGCTCTGGTCAGATAAACTAGACTGTTGCAGTTTCTGAAGAAATATTTGAGTGGTGTTCTATTCAGAACTTTTTCCTTTAAAAAAATGGAACCTAATGATTATTATTTAATTTATCATTTGGCCTAAGTATTGGATTGCATTTATGACTCCTCTAAAAGATCAGTGAAAAGTTTGTCTGTGCAAACACACTTTTTTACAAGCATTATGTTACAACTGTTTCAGATTAGTTTTATCTACTCTGATAAAATCTGATCCCTTCATTTAAAAGCACACTACTGAGGGCAGTAAATGCAATAAGAACGGCATTTCTTTTTGGGTAACTGCTAGTTGGTTTCAAGCCCAAGTCAAAAGAGTCCATCCCTCTGTAATATGGCTTGGATCCATCCTTCAATGGACAGTAAATCTATAGGATTGTTTTGCCTGTTTTATCGGCCATTAGGATGTAGAAATGTAACAGCACACAGCTATTTGGATGTGAGGATTTGAGGCAGCATTCATGTCTGTTTTGTGAGTTTGGGTGTTACTGTGGAGAACACACCTCTCTCATCTGCTGTTTTACTCACCGATCTCCCCACCTGCTTCAGTCCCTGGAGTATATCACATCAGCCGGAGGCGTTTGATGTGCCGTTTGTGTGTGTGTGTGTGTGTGTGTGTGTGTGTGTGTGTGTGTGTGTGTGACTAATGTGAGTTCCATCCAGCCCATCTTAAGGGCAGTAACGGTTGAGTGGTTTGAGATATAGGGTCTTTCTCTCTCTCTCAACTTTGTCCTCTAGCTCTCCACCAAACCCTTCCATTATCTGATGTGTCAGCAGAGTCTCATGGACACAAAGAATGAACGAATTGACTGAGAGAATGAATATGATAAAAGAATAAATAAATTAAATAATGAGTAAAGGAATGAATAGAATAAATTAGGGATTGTATGTGTGTGTGTTTGTGTATACACTCATATATGTGACCCTGGACCACAAAACCAGTCTTAAGTGTCAATTTTTTGAAACTGAGATTTATACATCATCTGAAAGATGAATAAATAAGCTTTTCATTGATGTATGGTTTGTTATGATAGGGCAATATTTGGTCGAGATACAACTATTTGAAAACCTGGAATCTGAGGGTGCAAAAAAATCAAAACATTGAGAAAATCGCCTTTAAAGTTGTCCAAATGAAGTTCATAGCAATCAAAAATGAAGTTTTGATATATTTACGGTAAGAAATTTACAAAATATCTTCATGGAACATGATCTTTACTTAATATCCTAATGATTTTTGGCATAAAAGAAAAATCGATAATTTTGACCCATGCAATGTATTTTTGGCTATTGCTACAAATATACCCCAGCGACTTAAGACTGGTTTTGTGGTCCAGAGTCACATATATAAAATACAAATACATTTTTGGCCAAATTATGCAGCCCTGCAAACAACCACAGCTTATAATACAGCTTAAAACTACATTTTAAAACCTTTTTTAAATCTTTTTTTTTTTTTTGAGCATTTAGATTTTTTTTCCCCAAAATGTGCATCCAATGAATTCTGAGTGAATATGCATGTAAATGAAGATTTAGCGAACAGGATAATGAATGAACAAATCAATGAAAGATTTAAGTTCTTTGTGATCGTACAACAAGGTAAAACAACAATATTTTAATGAATGACTGAATGACTGACTGACTGACTGACTGACTGACTGACTGAATGAATGAATGAATGAATGAATGAGTAAATAAATGTATAAATTAATTAAATGAGTGATCAAAGTTCAGGCTCTTTATTGTTACAGTGAGACGAGTTGAATAAATGAATGAAACAAACCAATGAATAAATGAGTGAACAGGCCAGTACATGAATTGATTTTCAAGCTCGGGGCTTTCCAACTATGGTTTGTGAATTGATGAAAAGCTAAAAATTAATAAACCATAAAAATATTCAATTAAAATAAGTATTTTTAAAATAAAAAAAACAATCAATAGAAAACACTTGCTAAAACAAGATGAAATATTTTATTAATTTACCTTCATGTCATGAAAAAAAAAATAGTTCAAAGGGTTCAGCTAACAAAAAATTGTGGGAATCCATAGATTTATTTGAATCAGTGCAAACTTTTAAATGTATTTTTAAAATTATTTATCAAGTGAATGAATAAATTATGGAAGCCAATTTCTGCAACTGAACAAAAACAAAACGGTATTTGCAACTTTTTTTTCTCACAATTCTTAAAAAAAAATCAGAATTTCAAGATATAAACTCAGAATTCAAAGAAAAAGTTTACACTTTTTTCTGGAAAAAAATCCATTGGACCTGTTTGTATTCTGAGGAACCCTTCACATGGAGTTTGACTGACAGGCGATCTGACCAATCATAATGCCAAATCTGCCATTTTGTCCAACAGACAAATCAGACAGGAAAGTAGATTAAAGTCGGTGGATTGAACCTGAAAAATTGTGTATTGACATTTTTCTGAGGCTGAAAAAAGATACCTTCTGATGTTCGTTCATGTTTATTTCGTGCTATAACTAATAAAGAGGAAGAGATGATCGGTTCATGTGCCGCTTGAAGGCGCTACAGTGATCTATCAGGGGACATTGAAGAGCCACAAAACAGTTTATTGTCTGAATTTCTTAAAAAATGACTAAATTTGAAAACTGAGACTTTGTTTCCTAGGGTGCACTATCCGCTTTGCTGCAGTTTTCACTGCATGAGAACATGATGTGTAGTGTGAGAGTGGCATGGCTTGTCAGACATAGCAACAATAATGAAGGGGGGCGGGTCTTTGCGAATGGTCAGGTCACTTTGAAAGGTAAAAAGGTCCTTTCAGTATGTGTGTGTGTGATAGATAAAGAGAAAGGGTGTTTACATGTGCTGTAGGCAAGCCTAGAGAGTTTGTGAGTCAATGAGGAAATGTTTTGTGTCTGTGTGTGTGTGTGTGGAAATCTGCAGATAACTCTCTGTGCTTAATGAAGATAAACTGTGTCATTTTGGCAGATTCTGCAATCCAGGAACAGCAAGCATTTCAGTCCATAAGTGCACAGATATCAGCTATATATAACAGAACAGACACCCGAGAGACAAAGAGAGAGAGAGAGAGATGCTCTAGTGGCCATATGGGGGGTCACCAGGGTAAAGCTCTGCAGTATTTGAGAGCATAGAGTAAAGGTGTGTGCCTGTGTGAGTCTTAAAACAGGACAACAACTGCGCTGGCTAAAGCAGAACGTCCTTGAAGACGGGTCATTTAGGAGGAGTGTGTTTACATCTTTGTGTATATGTTTGTGTGTGACGTGAGACCCAGCTGGACTCTGGCCTCTGAATTCTTCAGCTGCAATGCCAAGAGCCTGTCAGATACAAGAGCCAAGTATACTTAACGCAAAATACACACACACACAGCCGCAACCACAGCTGACCCTGTTTGTGCTCTTAAAAGAACAGTGCACCCAAAAATTAAAAGTCATTATTTACTCACCTTCAAAGCCTTACATCCTTCTGAGGAACACATTTGGAGATATGAGGCAGAATGTGCAATATATGGTCCATATGGGTCATATGCTATATTCCAAGTCTTTTAATAATTTTTTGCACAAATTTATGTTGTTGTTCACTGATAATATTGTCCTCTCCATAGCTCTCTCTTTCTCTCTCTCTCTCTCTCTCTCTCTCTCTCAAAAAAAAACCCCAACAAAAAAACACTACACTACAGTCCAAATGTTTGGGGTCAGTAAGATTTGTAGATACATTATTTGTAAGGGGAAAACAATAACATTCAAAAAAAAAATTCCACAAAAATCATACAGGTTTGGAGTGACATGAGGGCAAGTAAATTACATTTAATTTTAGAGTGAACTATTCTTTTAACATATGGCCTTATTTTGCATGATTCATCAGTGCACATTATTTTAAAGAGAAAAAAAAAATTTTGTTTTCATAATCTTAATCATAATCTTATCACAATACAATAACTTTTTCTGTCTCTGAAATAATAGACAGTCAGAGAGTTATATAAGCTAACAATATGAGAGACTAACAGTCACTATCCAATCAAATCTCAGTCTCCGTTATTCTGCAATAATTATTTTAAATCAGAAAAACATATAATGGAAATAAAAATGCATTGCAGATTTTGTATCGTGCTGCTACACATTTGTATTAATGAGCGCATCTCACAAAGGCATATGGACACAGGTCATGTTAAATTGATGATTCTGGATCCAGTGTTACTGTTGAGATAAATGAGGAATGAGTCCTCCGTCCAGAGCTCAGCACTGCTGCCTTCAGCTTAATGAGTCTGACGCAAACGCAGACATAAAACACACTCCTGCGCATGCTGCTCTGCCTCTACCCCTGCCCAGTGTCTGTCAACTTCTGCCTGTGTACACAGTGGAGTGCTAGTGTGCTGCTTACTCCAACTGCACAGTATGTACTGTTTACTGTCTTCTGCTCACAAATAGTTGTGAAATAGCATGCTATACACAACGTATGTTAAATGGTGCAAGCTGTATGCTACATTGTCACATGACCCCAGTGCACACGTTTAAAGGGGTAATTCACCGCTTGTAATAAATGTTGGCTATCTGTGCGGTAAAAACGAATAGACTGGGGATACAGAAATGCAGAAGTATGATCTATAGTTTTCACAAAAGCCCTTGAGATTTACATCTAGTAAGTATAGCTTCACTAGAGTTTTTTTTTTTTTGTAATATTTTGTTAAAAATATCTCTGTCATTTTATTGTATATGCTTATTTAAATTATTTTAAAAAAATTTAAGTATTTAGTTGAAAATGTTTTTGTATTTGTATTTATCACAGCGAGTGTCATGGTGGATGCCCTAATCCACTAAAATTTAAGAATAATACTGTTTTTGTGTCACGGATTGTAGTTTAAGAGATTTTTAGGCGAGAATGTACTAAATATATCGTCTATTTGAAAATTTGCTTCAATGTTTTCGGAGATGTGAGCTCCAGATCGTCAGCAGCCGTTCAGCACTTGTGAAGCCACCCGAGAGCGCCTCACCTTGGCCAGATCTGCTGGAATTTACCACAGGCTCTGATGTGTCTGTAGTGGTTAAACATGATATATATTTGGGTAAATCTAACCAGCAGTCTTTGGTCTCATTAACCTATTATGTGTTCCAGAGAAATAGTTTTGGCAAAATCTCATCATGTTCACGTAACTTTAATGTTTTATATCAGAGCACCGCCTTTGTACTTTTGATTGAATTGCCTTGCAACTTATATGATGGCTGTTGTTTATTGAATATTATTATTCAATAAATATTATTTTATATAAATAATAGTAGTATTTTAGTATTGGTTAACTGTGTGTGTGTGTGTGTGTTCGTGATTTGTTACATTGTTCCACCATTAGATGGCGACAAGAGACTGTTTTTATGAGTCAGCAGTAAAGACTTTTAAATTGAAAAATACTAAAGCAGTTTTGAACAAGGAAGTTATTTTTACTTTCAAAACCAGCTTGCACACAGCCAACAAATGCACTGAGCAGCGCTGTCATCATGAATCACCTTTAACAGATGAAAGGATAGTACGAGTCTATGGGACATTCAAAGTAATGTTTTATTGTGATTATGAGATTGATCTGAAAAATTAATGCTGGATCTGATGCAGGTAATCACGATCGCTGAGTCAGTCTCTCTCTCGTTATACTCACCACTTTTAATAACACAATAAGCTTTTGATGAAGCAACTCAACGTTCCTTCATTACTAGTTCTAAAGTGATGTTTTGAAATTAGTAATGGAGGCTTGGGCTCAGCTGTTAAACTGTCAACTTTAGATTTGAATCTGTGGTGGAAGGAAGTAGTTTTTCACAAAAGTGGTCTTTAAAAGACACTCCATTGTTTTCTGTTTTTAAAATGTATTTATACACTCGTGCCGTTGAACTGTTGTATAAAAGCAAGATCACATTCGTAGACATGAGATGAGGCTGTATATTGGCACGCTGTGCTACGGCACTCTGCCTTTTTCAAGGGACCTTAAGTAATTGGACAGTTGACTCAAAAGCCATTTCATGTACAGATGTGGGCTATTCCTTCATTATTTTCTACATCAATTAAGCAGGTAAAAGGTCTGGAGTTGATTCTAAGTTTGCTGTTTGCATTTGGAAGCTGTTGCTGTGAACCCACATCATGTAGTCAAAGGAGCTCTCCATGCAGGTGAAACAGACAATTGTTAGGCTTCAAAAACAAAACAAATCAATTAGAGCGATAGCAAGAACATTAGGAGTGGCCAAATCAACAGTTTGGTACATTCTGAGAAAAAAAGAACGCACTAGTGAGCTCAGCAACATAAAAAGGCCTGGATGTCCACGGAGGACAACAGTGGTGGATGATTGGAGGATCCTCTCCATGGTAAAGAAAAACCCTTTCACAACATCCAGCCAAGAGAAGAACACTCTCCAGGAGGCAGACGTGTCACTGTCAAAGTCTACAATCAAGAGAAGACTTCACCAGAGCAAATACAGAGGGTTCACCACAAGGTGCAAACAAGGCCAGTTTAGACTTGTCCAAAAAACATCTAAAAAAGCCAGACCGCTTCTGGAAAAGCATTCTTTGGACTGCTGAAATTAAGATCTACCTGTACCAGAATGATGGGAAGAAAAAAAGTATGGAGAAGGCTTAGAACAGCTCATGATCCAAAGCACACAACATCATCTGTGAAACATGGTGGAGCAGTGTGATGGCATGAGCATGCATGGCTTCCAGTGGCACTGGGTTACTGGTGTTTAGTGATGATGTGACAGAAGACAGAAGCAGCTGGATGAATTCTGAAGTGTACAGGGATATACTTTCCGGAGTGTCTATTTACACTAAGTGCAAATAGCCCGCCTTGTTGGCAAAGGCTATTTACACTAACTCCTCCCACTAACGTGTGATTGAGTTACTCAAAACTAATAAAAGACATCAATGCAGTATCAGTTGCAGTGGCGCAGGTGGTAAAACGCATGCTTCTTGACGCGAGCGACCCGAGTTCAAGTCTGCCTTTTGCCGAACTTTTTTTTTTTATCTCATATTGCATCAAAAAGGCATTTTTTAAATAAAAATGAAGGAAATAATCAAAAAGTTGAAAATAAGTGTATCGGGTAGGGTTAGGGTAAGTGTAGGGAGGGCTTTATTGTCCCAATATAGTGGAATGCATTTAATAATTTGAATTAAAATTATAATTTACACTCAATACGTTATTATTGCGTACTGTTTTATAATGTACGACAATACTGAGGTGCAGATAATTGCCACTATTTGCAATAAGTAGTATAAATAGCAGAAAATCTTGCTATTTTAACATAGTGTAAATAGAATCTATAGATATTTGCACTTAGTGTAAATAGCATATCTTTAAAAAATAATGCTATTTTCACTTGGTGTAAATAGAACGCATTGCTATTTGCACTTTGTGTAAATAGTAGCCTATCTATCGCTAAAAGTATGATATTTGCAGTTAGTGTAAATAGCATCTAATTGCTATTTACACAGTGTAAATAGCATTTATCGCTAAAAAATATGCTATTTGCACAGTGTAAATAGCATTTAATTGCTATTTACACTGAGTGTATATAGCATCTATTGCTATTTGCACTTAGTGCAAATAGCATATTTTTGAGCATGCATTTCACTTGCTGAAGACAAAACAAAAGGCAGAAAGACCCACAAACAAACAAACAAACAACTGAAGTCAGCTGCAGTAAAGGCCTGGCAAAGCATCACAAAGGAGGAAACCCAGTCTCTGGTGATGTCCGTGACTTCCAGACTTAAGGCAGTCATTGCATGCAAAGGGGGGGTGTATAAAATGGGTGTAATTCCTAAGAAATTCCATTTTATGTTATAGTTTTTGTTCAACCCCTTGAGTTAAAGCTTAAAGGCTAAACTTCAATTTCATCTTGATTGTTTCATTTTAATTCTATTCTGGTGGCATACAGAGCCAAAATTATGAAAATTGCATCAGTGTCCAAATATATATGGACCTACCTGTATACACACACATTTATATATATTCTAATATTTTTCTAATATTTTTGTCCACTTTATGATAATTTCCTCATTTTGGACACTGCATTAAAAAACAGCAGTTAAATTAATGTAAATGCAAATGTGTAGTTTATATGCAAATGTACAGTATACACTGAAAGTCAGTGT
Organism: Tor tambroides; assembly: GCA_021397915.2. Classification (NCBI taxonomy): domain Eukaryota; kingdom Metazoa; phylum Chordata; class Actinopteri; order Cypriniformes; family Cyprinidae; genus Tor; species Tor tambroides. Next base: position 148,050 of record JAFVLL020020061.1, on the reverse strand, counting down.
ATTTCAGAAAGACTACAAACATACCGTCTTTTTTACCCCCCCCCCTCCCCCCCTTTTCTCTCTCTTTCCCGTCAGTGGCTCTCCTTCTTAATAATCTGTCTCCTTCAAGTCCCTCATTCCTCTATCCTGCTTCTATGCACTCCTCTTTTCATTAGCCTGTCTCTCCATCCGTCCTGCTTCCCCTCCACCTCCTCCCCCACATGCATTTTGCAGCGTGTGCATGTGTGTTTCTCCGCGCGTGTGATCACTCTTGCGATGGACATGTCTGTGAATGACGTCTGAATAGGGAGTGCCTGTAAGTGGTTCGATGTCATTGATCGGCACCTGGTTGAGTAGAGTGGATCAGATGCCCCGTACAGGCCCCGTGTGACTTACGGCCTTCCCCGCGACCCCCCTCGCTGGGTTGTGAATCATGTTCTCCTGCTTGTCCGCATCCATCCGTCGGCTCAGAGCCAAGGCTAATGGAGCTAATATCCTGCCACACCAGGATGGACTACGGGACGGAGGGAAATATGTGCAGTCTTTAAAATCCTCTCTCTGGATCTATTTAAAGCGGAGAACAGATGCACTGCTAGTGCAGCACCTGATCAACATTATTGTCTTTCAGTCATGATTGGATAAACTCACCATCTCCCCCCTGTGGAGGAAGACATATGCTGTTATGATCAAAGAACACACACACACACACACACACAGCTGCACACTGCAGAAAACATTGGACTGTCCAAGAAATTGATTAGAAAACAAAGGTGTATGTAGATTTTTTTGTCTTCTCTGCGTGCCTGTTTATGCTTGGCATCAAAACTCAAGTAAATGTGGTTTTCTAGATTTACCTATCTATATCTGTCTGTCTATCTATCTTCAAAACTTGAAGCATTTTAAACTTTTTTTTTTATTGTAATTTGAATTTTAAAAAATTCTAGTTCTTTATCGATTCAAATTCACATTGCAGTTTTATCTCCCATTCACTACCTCAATTCAATTGAAATTCACAGTTGGAAGTTAAGAACATTTTTAATTCAATTCTGAGTGGCACACAAGCTATCTATTTCTCACATTCACATTCAGTCTAATGTTTTTAGTCAGGATCAGTTGCTGTTTGTGATTGCTAAATCTGAATTATCATTATTACACTCTAAAAAAATGATGGGTTATTTTTTTAACCCAAATGCTGGGTTCCGCTTGTTGGGTCATTTTATTGGGTTGTTTTTAATATTTTTACCCAGGTTATGGGTTGTTGTTTTTTTACCCAAATGCTGGGTTCAGCTTGTTGGGTCATTTTATTGGGTTATTTTGAATATTTTTACCCAGGTGCTGGGTAATTTTAACCGCTATAATAATATAATAATAACTGCTGGGTTGAGCCTCTCCGATGAAACATCCCAGCTGCTGAGTTACAGTCAAAGAGTGCAGGCTTTTTGCGTCCTACAAGAGAGAGCGGTTCTCAGCTCCGCCAACGCCGATTTGGTGCACTTCTTCAGCGAAATAAAGGTTTGTATACATTTTATTTCACTTCTTTCAAGTCTTTACTGCGCTGTAAATTATATTATTATACGCAATGCAACATAAGGACGAGCCAGTCAGCTGCATCAGCAGTGGTCGTTTCGCTCGATGGAAACACCTTTTGCCTTGCTTAACATAAATGGATTTTATTCATTATAATATTGAGTTTAATTTAATTTGACATTAAAATATGTTCTCTAATCTCAGTACTGTTTGTTTATGAGCAGGTTTTGGAGTCAGTCACGGCATCTTTCAGCTACGAGTGAAACACGAGGCCGCGGTCTGAAGTTCGCAGTTCCCCCGCAAACAGCAGCCCTTCACCGGCACAGATTTCACCGACACACCGGCACGCGAATTAGCACTGTTTCAGTAAAAAGTGATTACAGAGAATGGTTGAATACACTTAAATTAAAATGCTACTTTTAAATGTTACATTTTTTACTTCTAAAATGCTTGTAAAAAGAGTTTAAATGTATGTAATATTGTAAACTATGCTGTATTCACCCAAATAAATTCAATTTGTCTCGTATTTTGTCCATGTGTTCTTGAAAATAAATGTTCATCTTTTGATTATTGCTGTTGCCACTAGTAATTCTGTGTGTGATTTTAAATTTCCAGCCCATTTTAAAACAGTAATATAATAATTTTTAAACAATAGTTGACTTAAATAAAACAACACAGCGTGTTGGGTAAAACATTAACTCAACCAGCTGGGTCAAAATAAACCAGCATGTGTTCTGTCCAATATTTACCCAGCTCACCCTCGAGCTGTCCTAGGTATATATGACTTACTTCTTTCAAATGAAAACAATCAAAGAGTTATATTAAAAAATGTCCTGGTTCTTCCAAGTTTATAATGGCAGTGAATGGTGGGCGAAATTTTGAAGCCCAATAAAGTGCATCTATCCATTATAAAAAATTGCTGCATATGGCTCTGTGGGGTTAATAAAGGACTTCTGAAGTGAAGAGATGCACTTGTCTAAGAAAATATCCGTATTTAAAACTTTATAAACCGTAATCTCTAGCTTCCACTGCAGATCATGTAAGACATATCATAAACTCCGGTAAGAATATGTTAGTCTCGCAAGAACCAAGTTTTGTGTATAGCAAAGAGAAATCAGTCTCCACTTGGCTTATATCGAAATCATCCAATATTTTTCTTTACAAATCCTCATTTTGTACTTCTAATTCTCGACCAGTGTTTTGTTTTGCTCTCTCCTCTGCGCTTGCGCATTCGTCACTTCTCACCGGAGCTTATACGTTACACCTACATCCTATATCATCCACCACTTTCTCATGAACGCACATATGACAGTTAACGGAAGCTAGAGATTATGGTTTATAAAGTTTTAAATATGGATATTTTTCTTATAAAAATGCATCACTTTGCTTCAGAAGGTCTTTAGTAACCCACCAGAGCCATGTGGAGCTCTTTTTATGATGGATGGAAGCACTTTATTAGGCTTCGAAATCTCGACCACCATTCACTGCGATTATAAAACTTGGAAGAGCCAGGACTCCGATATATTATATATTATATAATGGTCTGAAAGAAGAAAGTCATATACACCTAGGATGACTTGAGGGTGAGTAAATCATGGGGTAATTTTCATTTTTGGGTGAACTATCCATTTAAATTTAAACATTATATTGTGTATTCCCCAATGCTTAGAATGAATAGATTCAAACTAAATTCCTTTCTAGCTAACAAATATCTCCAATATTACAAACCTTATCCTCAGAACTGACTGAGGTACAAAGGGGGATGGACCACTTTGTCTGTCTCACAGGAAACAGTTATAGGCTAGCAGCTCGATAGCACACACTGTCACTGCAGAGAAGAGGACATATGCTTGAGACAGATGTAAGGTTGAATGTTATATCGTTCTGCTTTCCTCCATTTCCTGCTGGAGTGATGTGTGACCTTTAGAGACACAGGCTATTGTGCTCTAAGACATCTCTCGTTCTCGCTTTATGCCCCTCAGTTTTCTCTCTCTCTTTGCTGTGCTGTGTGTTTGTGTGTGCATGTTAATTATCTCGTTATGAAATGGCAGGGCTCAGGTGGTGGGCTGTCACTCCATGCGGTCTCACCAAAGTTGTGTCTGCTTTATACCTGACACTAGATACGTCACATAAAGCCGGGCTTAAACTACAGGATTTTTAGCTCGATTTCCCCCTCCTGAGAATCAGAGCAAAAATAGATGTGCTGAAGAAGTTCTTTCTTCTTCATTTGGAGTATTCTGATGTTATAATTTTGACTAACAAACTCACAAGTAGGAACTTCCAAGGAAGACTAATTATCGTAATTATCATAATTTTGGGTTATGTGCACATTAATGACCAAGCAAACTTATATTTACCATTGAGAAACTATGATACCTGGGTTGTTGAGTTGTGACGTTAAAGATGGAAGTCTCTTAAGTGTTGTTGTTTTTTTTGAAGTTATTTTTATTTATACTGCTGCATATTAGTAATATTAAGATTTTTTTATGCAGCAAAGCTTATTGTCTTCTAATGCGAGGCTAATGACTAATGCTTGACCAGTATGCGTCATGCAAATTAAATAATTATTTGTAAGATACTATACAAACCAAATATTTTGTTGACTTCCAAACACTGTCAGGAAAAAAAGGTACAAAAGCTGTTACAAAAAGGCTAACATGTACCTTTAAGGTATTGATATGCACCCTTTCGAGGTAAATAAGGTACAAAAGGGTACCTTTTGAAAGCATACCACCACAGTGATACCTTTTTCTGAGAGTGTATTTATTTTTCGACATGAATGCATGACATGTTGTAATAATAACTGAAGCAGAATCCTGTCAGGTGCATTTGTGTAACTCTCTGCGCTGTGAGGAGCCAGATTTACTGTGGATTGAAGTTAAAACTACACATCAGATGAGACGTGTAACTGGAGTAACTTTATGGCACTAGAACATTTTGTTGGCTCACTTTGACGTCACTAATTAGTACACAGGAGGAAAGAAACACTACGGCTTTGAAACTAATACACACACACATACACACTCAGGCATTGTGCCCAGCACCACTGGTGTCTGGGAGGTGGAAGTACAATAAAATCAGAAGATTCAGTTAGTGTCAACTAGCTATCTATCTATCTATCTGTCTGTCTGTCTGTCTATCTATCTATCTATCTATCTATCTATCTATCTATCTGTCTGTCTGTCTGTCTGTCTGTCTGTCTGTCCATCCATCATTCTGTTATTCTATCTATCTATCATTCTATCGTTCTATTGTTCTATCTATCATTTTATCACTCTATCTATCTATCTATCTATGTATCTATCTGTCTGTCTGTCTGTCTGTCTATCCATCGTCCTATTATTCTATCTATCATTCTATCGTTCTATTGTTCTATCTATCATTTTATCACTCTATCTATCGTTCTGTCTATCATTCTGTTGTTTTATCATTCTATCTATCTGTAACTGAAAAAAGCTACTAAATGTGTGAAACCATTATTTTTGTTTTTAAATTATTAAAAAAATTTGACAGCATTATTTCTTTAATGCAGGTTCTTTTATTTCTTTTTTTAATTATAAGAAAATATGACAAGAAAATTCTGATGTTTCCAATTACCCCTGGAAGTTCACGTATAACTGGTTAGAAATCACAGACCTACTACATTTGCCACAATGTGCAGTATTCATCAGAGCACACTGTGTTCAATTCTGCATCCCACAATGCCGAGCTTCTTAAACTAAGAGAAGCAGAGACATTGGAAGAGGGGTGTGGATTTTTTATGGGTGTGAAATTATTTATTGTCATCAGGGAAGAGCAACCGTAAATACTTACACAGCATATCAGCAAATGTGTTCGGAATGTATAATTCCGATTTCCATAATTATTCAAAGACTTTCCTGTAACTATAACATTGTTTTGGTCAGTTGCCATGGATTTCATCAGAGTTGGATCAATTCTCCACAGACACGAGCATTGCGGGCTGCTCTCTTGATCTGTGACTCGTGAGGGGAGGAGTTGTGATCGTGACAGTCCGTCAACATCCACTCATAAAAGTGTACAGAACATATGATGTCAGTTCAAGTTTGAGAACCTGTGCCACAATGCAGTGTGCTTGACTTTATTACAGCAATGCGATATTTAACATCTCTTCCTTGACTCATTTTTAATCAAACTTTAAAATTCAGACCATTTTTCTCAAAATTGGATTTAAACGCAAAATAAATATGCTTATTTCCATAACAGGATACCTTTAAATTTCACACAAAAATAAAATATTTCTAAAAATGTATTCACCCTCAGAAATGTAACATTACATCACTTGCTCACCAGTGGATCCTCTGAAGTGAATGGGTGCCGTCAGAATGAGAGTCCAAACAGCTGATAAAAACATCACAATAATCCACAAGTAATCCACACCACTCCAGTCAAACAAATTCAGATGTTTTTAACTTCAAATTGTGGCTTCAAACTAAAATACGAGTCTTCTATCCATAATATTATATGCTTTCTCCAGTGAAAAAGTCATTTCATCTGAATCAGGAGAGAAATATGCACAGATGAATGAATGAATTTTTCAGCACAATTTTATTTTTGAGCCATTTGTAAACCATTCTTGACTTCTTATTTGATTATAATTGGACACATTCTTATACTGAATTGAATCAAAAGCAGAAAGCAATCTTGAATTAACCCGATTTAACCATGTAAGTGATGTAACATTGTACCTTACTGTTAGAAATATTTCTTGCATACTGCATGCAGCTTCACATACTGTTTTTAAAGATAGCATTGCTGTGCAGCATGCTACTGTTCTCCCTCTCTCTCTTTATATCTGTCACTCTTAACTGTTTCTCTCTGACTATCTCTGTCTGGCTCTTTGTCCGGGCAGACGATTGGATCATGGATTCCCCGTGTCTCTGGCTGCAGAGATTCTGATGTGATGTGCTGGTGTTTGCAGTACGCAGCTTGATTCTGCGTGACTCTGACACACTGCAGAATATCTGAACCCTCGGTGTGGCTGTGAGCCAGCGATGCCTGCGAGAACATCCTCCCATCTGCCATGTGTATTTGGCAGTGTGTGTCTCACTCTGGTTTATATACAGAATGATACAGTGTTTTGTGGAAGAGTGTGTGTGTGTGTGTGTGTGTGTCTGCAGTTTCAGTTCTGTTGCCATATTGGAGAAATATTTAGCAGTGCTGTGTACAGATAGAAACAGGAATAATTCTGATCCTCTGATGTTAAACGAGGAGTTCATCCAAATTTCTATTATGATATTTTAATCCTTTAGTGTCTTTATTCAAGCTTGAAAACTCAAGTTCCGTGGAAGAAAGAAAGTCATACGTGTTTGGAACAACACGAGGGTGAATAAATAATGACAGAAACAGTTACTCTGAAGTTTGAAATATATATTTAATAACTTTTGAATGTTTAACAAAATTCTGTTGTCCAGGTTGGTAAAATGAATGTTTGATTTGCCTCTGCTCCACTTTTACAATCCAGTTTCTTCTTCTTTTTTATATAATGTTGGATGTTCTCAGAATGGTCTATTATCTACTATATTTTGAAGAATGTACAATGCTGTTTGTATATTGTGTACATTGTGCTAATTTTCTTTATGGAATACCATATATTTCTACACTATTATGTTTTTTAATAGCTTTTTTATGTTTTCTGTCTTAATTTTAATTTTGTTCTTTTTTTATTAGTTGTTTTTTGTATTTCTATTTAGAATTTCATTGTAATTTATTTTTAATTCTAATAATTATATTACTTCAGTTTAGTTTTTACATTTTAGTTTTTCATCTAATATTTATTTTCTTGTTTTATTTATTCTTATTTAAATTGAACAGTTAAATTGAACAGTGGCACACTACGTGTAATATTGTATCCCACAATGCAATGCTCTCAACCTTCCATGTGTGATGTGATTTTTAAAGGGATTATATGTAAGAATTTTCATACATTAATCACTTTTTTATTTTTTTTATTTATTTTTTTTTTGAAAAACTGTAGGCTGGTTTTTATGTGTTATGTGAGTTAAAAAAGCAGGACATTTTTGTCAAACATAAACTGGCTGCCACACATTGAATTAAACATCGTATTGAGGTCATGTGACAATAATGTAGCATGCTACAATTTAAACGTTTATCATACTGCATTCTGTTTCACATTACTGAAAAATATTAGGCAGTGTACAGTATATACACTCAGAAAAAGGTTCAAAACTGTTGCTAGTGTGGTACCCTTTCATATGTACTTGTATGTGCATTTAAGATACTAATACATACCATTTAAGGTTAAATAAAGTAAAAAGATGTACCGTTCAGCTTTTGTACCTTATAGGGTACCACCACAGTGCTTTGTATTCTTTTTTTCCATAGCGTGTACTGTGCAGTATACTTATATGCTAGCATTCTGAACACAGCCATTGAGACATTTTTCACAATGTGTATGATGCTGACCTCTGACTATCTGTGTGTTTGTGTGTTTGTCCGTATGTTTCTATAGTAACCACTACATTGTCTCCGGGCTCAAGTCATGCCAGGAAGTGCAATGAAACTGAGAAGACATACTGCGTTAACGGTGGAGACTGTTATTTCATACATGGTATAAATCAGCTGTCCTGCAAGTAAGTTAAACACATTCAGAATACATTCATTTTATCTTATCTCACTTTGACAGTCCCTTAACCTTATATTAATGTCATTGTTTATGGGCTTATTTTTACTCCAAATAGGGCTGTCAAATTAACATGTTAATCTATATAAATTCAAAATAATGAAACAAAAATTAAACGCACCTTACAGTTTAGAGTTGCATAAGGTTTTTTAATTTTAATTTAAGTTGAAGTACTTTTGTCATGTGCTTTTGTAATTTTATGGATTTATTTATTTTTAGCGTAGCTTTAATTTATCTTTATTTCAGTTGTAGTCATTTTAGTTCTTCATTTTAAACATATTTATTTCAATTATTTGCCAAGGCAACATTTCAAATTTTCATTGAAGTTTTGCAAGATTTTCATATAATATTTATATTTTATTTGAATTTAGCTTTACTTCAATTAGAGAAAACTGCATCAGAGCAAATCAGTTACCACCTTCTGTAATTGTGTGGATGTTAACATGTTTATGGGTAATTCATGCCGATAACTGATTACAGTTAGAACAGTTATGTCAATTTATTCGAATTTTATTCAATTTTAATTTTACTTCCTTTCAATTCAAATTCAGAATACAGTTCTGCATTCTATTTGCTGCTTCAGATCAAATTTGGGAATTTAAAAGAAATTCCATTAATTTCTAAATGACACTCAGTGCTACAATGTATTGAAACTGTGAAACTGTGTAAGTTTAGTTTTGTGGGAGAGAAGCCGACTCTTGGAGCTTGGATTCTTGAGCTTTAATTGCCAGAGAAATGACAGTGAGGGTCTGGAGGAAGGGGACCGGGTTTGCCGTGTCGCCTGTCAGCTCTGTCGATGTATACAGCCACGTTATCAATAGTAGGCTGACTTACTGCTCCCCTGTGATACCATGGACACAATGCTCTGTTCTTATCAGCCATTTTGGACAGGGCAGCGCAGATTTATGGTGTATGCGCCAATTTTTTAAAGGAAGAGAAACAAACCCATTAAAGCTGTTTAAAGCTCAAATCCTTTGGGGAGATGTCATCCTTTAACAGTGACTTGTCGAGTCAATCTCTTTAATTTACAGAACAGAGCGTCTGAAGTGGCTATAAGGGTTAATAGCCCTCAGGGAAGCATGGACTGATTTGAAAATAGTGTGTGTTGCTCTTGGCTTTCTTGACACAGTGATTCACTTATATGCCTGAGAGTTTTCTTCATCAGCACTGAAGCTTTACTTCACAGTACAGGTGGGCGGTATGACCAAAATCCTTTAGCACAGTATGAGATGTTTTATATCATGGCAACAGTAAATCATGGTGGAAATTCATCTCATTTGATTATACGTGTATATATATATATATGTGTGTGTGTGTACATTATATTTCAGTTAAATACATTGAATATTTTAATTATATATGCATAAAATATATACATTAAACATCATAAGGTATATGACTTAAAAACAAAAATAACAGAGGAAAAAAATCTGGGCGGCATTAATGATATAGAAAAAAATGTACAAAAGACTTTTTTTCTTAGTCTATATGTAATTTAATTGATTTATAAAGCTGTTATATCTTTAAAGTCGCTTTTTTATTCAAAGTGTGTCTAATACTGTTATTATACAGCCTGGTTTTAATAGAACCTGGTATTATTTGATATTTTATAAAGTTGTATAAATGTTTTTAGCTTTCTTTGGATAACTAGTGAAGTCAAAAATACATTTTCCCACATCAAATTAAGGTTTTAAAGCACAAATATATATCAACCACAGTATAAAATGTTTAGCAAAATCTCTACCGTTTGGCACATTTTTACCATTGTACAGAATATATATCTTATCTCCCAGCTCTATTTCAGAGACATTACTTTAACATGTCATCTCAGTGTGTGTGTGTGTGTGTGTGTGTGTGTGTATGTGTTCCTGTAGCTCCTGAGGCAAATGAAATGCAGCCTGTCCCAATGACCTCTGCAGTAAATTCTGCAGACAGACTGAAAGGTGAATTCCCCAGTAACTGAACTCTAAAATACCCTCAGTATATAAATAATGAAAACCTGTGACTAGACGAAGATTTTGGCACCATTATGAAGCTTTTAGGGACTTTATTTTGCTCCTGTTTGTCCTAGGACATTCTCCTCATTAACGTGAGGTCTGATAGACGATCACAGAAGTGGAACTGATTGGCATTTTATGAGGAAGTAAAGATGTAAAGCTTCAGATTAGGTTTCATTATGTTTGATCTACAGTGGCCCCAGAGTATTTGGACACCTATGGCATGCTTAAAAATGGCATAGCGCTGCACACAATCATCATGTTTATAAAAATAAAACTGATAAAAAATATAAACCCCACTGTATTTAAATAGTATATTGAGAAAGAACGATAACTTTAATGATAGCTATATTAGCGTGAGCACCAACATGCAATAATTTTTTGTTTATTATAAGAACATGATGCAGTTTTGTTTTCTGACACTTTAAATGCTTGAGCTCTTTAAAGCAGGATGGATTCTGATTAACTGTCATTGTTTTTATCATTCATCAGCTGGAAAACAATCGCTTTAAAAGTGATTCCAATAATATCGTTCCTCTGTGCTGTTATCGTTATAGTTGTGGTGATTCTTTTACATTCAGAATGATTTTTAAAAACATATAGTTTTTGTCTTTGGTGTGAACATGCCTTACGAAAACATCTGAAACATTTGTGTATTTGACAAATGTTGCAGCTAATCCACTTCATCTGTGAAAAAATATGCAAATGCAGGTGAAGCAGAAAAGTGTCTGACTTCATGTCTCCCTTTTCATCTCCTCCTCTGACTGTAAGCGGTTAAATCCAACTGAAGTCAAACACACCTGTTGAGTATGAGAAATATAAAAATATGAATGTGCATGTCACATATTATCATATCATCATATTATTGAGAATTCAATTCCTATTAAACTCTCACTATCATCCAGGCATTACTTGAAAGGGATGGACTGATTTGACCAATAATTTGTGATGACAATAAATAATAATTCATACACTGAAAACAAATCACTCAAAAATACACTCTTAAAAATAAAGGTGCTTAAAAGGTTCTTCACAGCGATGCCATAGAAGCACCATTTTTGGTTCCACAAAGAACCATTCAGTCAAAGGTTCTTTAAAGAACCATCTCTCTCTTACCTTTTTATAATCTGAAGAACCTTCTTTTGCCACAAGGAACCTTTTGTGAAACAGAAAGGGTCTTCAGATGTTAAAGGTTCTTTATGGAACCATTTAGACTATGGCATCCTGAAGCACCTTTATTTTTAAGAGTGTACCAGTAAATGTTTATTTATTTATTTATTTAGTTTTATTTAAAACTTCAAATAAAAATATTTACATTTTTAAATTAAATATAAATATAACAAATCATTTTAAAAATGCATGTAAAATAATAAATAAATAAAAGTGAATCATTTTTTACTCAGATTTAAACAAGCGTATTTTTGTGTGCGCAAATGTCTCCAGTAAGACAAAAAAAGGTATTAATATTTGATTGTGGCCCAATGGAGGACTATGGAGTTTTTGAGGCGGGTAAGCGCCCCCTTGAGGAATTGCCATCTAATTGAACCGTCTGAATGAATCTGTTCTATAACATTAAAATGAATCGGGCTTCCCACAGTGCCTATATTTTTTAGACCCACCCTAAAAATGGCATGAAATGACATGGACCCTCTTTCCTCAGGTTTAAACTCGTCCAGCATGGCCGCAGGCTGTGACATCACAGCGATGACATCATCAGGTGGAACAGCTCGCTGGGGTTGTTCTCTGTTGTTCTAACTGCATGTTTCTCTGCTCTCGTCTCTCTCTCTCTCTCTCTCTCTCTCTCTCTCTCTCTCTCTCTCTTCCTCCTCATGTCTCTCTCTCCTCTACCCCTTCCCTCTCGTTCCTTCCTTCTCCCTCTGTGGGTTTGTTTCCCTTCATCAGGTGTCCAAATGACTATACCGGTGAACGCTGTCAAACCTCCGTTATGGCCGGTTTCTACAGTATGTCCATTTCTTCTTCCTGTCTGTTTGTCTGTCTGTCTGCTCTGAAGCTGCATGCTGACTATGATGTGTGTGCGCATGTACATGTCTGCCTCTGTTTGTCCATTCAGAGTTTTTATATTGGTTTATTATGTAGAAATTCATGGATGTGAACAGATTTAGTGTGAAATTGATATATTATAAAAAAGATTTATAATAAAAAAAGATTTTTTTCCCCAAAGGATAATGGAAAGTGGAGAAGAGTTTAAATATAGTGCAAATGATACAATAAAGCATGTTAACATATACATTATGTTCCCATAGAACAGAGTTAGATTAATAAATGAATTAGTCCATTAGACAGATTCACGACATGTTTGACAGGCACTCATTTATATCATTTAAAGGATTGTTCTGGGTTCAATACAAGTTAAGCTCAATGATAGCACCTGTGTCAACACAGAAAATTATATCAGCCCAAAAATTGCATGGATGGTACTGCACTTGTGGTGTTTTAAAAAACAAGACAAAACAATATAGACTCCCGTTCAAAAGTTTGAGGTCGGGAAGATGTTTTAATGTATTTGAAAGTCACTAATGCTCAGCAAGGCTGCATTTATTTGTTAAAAAAAATACAGGAAAACAGTAATATTGTGAAATATTATTACAATTTTAAATAAGTGTTTTCTATTATTAAAACCTAATTTATTCTTGAATTTTCAGCACCATTACTCCAGTTTTCAGTGTCACATGATGCTTCAGAAATCATTAAAGGCAGGGTAAGCGATTTCTGGAAGCCAATGTTGATATTTGAAATCACCAAAACAAACACGCCCCTCCACCAAAAAGGTCTCGCCCCTATTTTGAGAGATCCGCCCCACATATACGTAGCCTACGCAACCCAGGCAACGATTAGTTCTGTGAAACATAAGCAGCTTTTTCACCGAAATTACCTGGAACAGTATGTCCCAGGAACTTTTTTTCCCCCCAGACCTGTTGCTGTCTGCGTTTCCATCACAGTCTAAACTACCGAGAAGATTAGGCAAATAGTCTGGTGACGTAACGTTAGGTCTGCGCACGTTTCTCAATACAAAGTACGCAAATTTCGGACTTGCATCCTCGGTAGTTTGGACTTCACGAGTTAGACTCAGGAGTGTGAATCCCGCGGACGGAACGACGCAAGTCCGGTAATTCTGCAAAGAGCAGCATACTTGATAGTGTCAGTCAGCTCGCCTTGGCTGCTGCAATCTTCCTCACTGTATTTACAGACGAAATATATCAAACACCACTGCCTCTTTTCGTTTTCATTTAACCATATTAATAGCCACAGAAATGTAGTTCAGGGAACATACATACATTACAATGAAACGAAATATTACATCAAACATTGCCTGTTTTCATTTTCATTTTAACATATTAATAGTACAATAGAATAAAGACCAAAGATTACCTGTTAGATTTAACCAAAACGAATTATATCTTATGTTTAACCACTACAGAGACATCAGAGCCAGCGGCAAATGTCAGAAGGACTAGCCGAGGTTATGCTCCTCTCTTCGGGATACATGAGCAGTGAGCGCCCGGTGATCATGTGGAGCTCACGGCTCCGAAATCGGCGAAGCACATTTTCAAATAGATGCTGTTTTTAATAAATGAACCGCAGATTTGAGTTTTAAACAACTACATTCTCGCCTGAAATACACACGTCCAGTGTAGGCAGGCTTTAGCTGTTGCGTCACGGCGCGTCCGGTGTAGACACGGTGTTACTCACCTATCGGGAAGAAACAAAGCAACCTCGGCGTCCGATCGCAGGCCTTCCGCTCCTTGAGTTCTCTCCAGTGCTGGAAAGCTGATCCGATATTTACAAGGGTCCTACTTCTTGCCTTATCGTTCCGCAGATGTTTTCCTCTTTTGTTTTTTATCCGCCATCTCTATCTTTCTGTCGCTCGGCTCAGCTGTTCACTGAACGCTCTTTCCTCCACATCATGAGTACACATGCCCCTTACTGCTGATTGGCTACAAGTTTGTTTTGGTACTCGGCCCCCACTCAGTTTTCTAAAACGTTTTTGAAAAATTACATACCTCACCTTTAATATGATCATTAATTAATGGGATGATTTGCTGCTCAAGAAACATTTCTTACTATTATGAGTGAAAACAGTGCTGTTTAATATTTTTGTGGAAATCATGATACATTTTCTTCCAGAGTCTTTGATGAATAGAAAGTTTAAAAAGAGCATTTATGTGAAATGGAATTTTTTTACTGTCACTCTTGATCAATTTAATGTGACCCATGCTGAAAGTATTCATTTGTTTTTGAAAAATTGTACTGACCCCAAACTTTGAATGGTATTGAATGCCATCTGCTGTCATGACCATGTAAAACTTGGTAAATTTCACATAATGCACAAGAATAACAGAAAGGGACTGTTTGCATAGAAAAATAAAACATTTTGTCTTTTTTCCAGAAGAACAGAAAGGGGCTGTTTTTTTACTGGATTTTTTTTTTTTTTACATCATACATCTTTGTGTCATATATTTTGTATGGAAGATGTACAAAATGATGTACAATACAGTCTGTTTAGTAGATTGTCTTGCTACTGTGTATCTTGGCGTTGATTATTCTGCATACAAAATTGTATGTTTTATATGTAATCTATTCAGTGGTTCTGCACATATTTCTGGCGTTATTGCAAGCGAAATTTCAGCTCATTTTAACGATGAGAAAATTTCCACCTGCAGATGCTGTCGGTAAATCTTAACTTGCATTGAACCTGGAACATTTCTATCAAGTTCTGGTTGTTAAGAAATATTGATGCTGTTTTGTATGATCTCTAACAGCGTTCTGAGCTTGAGGCATGATGCATGACCCTGAACCTCTAACCTTTGACATCTAGAACCGCTAGAGGAACCCTCAGTATTGCCAGTATCATGCATGCCGTAGCTCAAGATGTGTTTATACCTCTGCACATTTGCAGTGGAAGTTTAAAAACATACATGAAAATGTAATACTGTGTCTAAACCAAAGCCATCTGATTGTCGTTTTGCATATGAATCATTAGATGTTTGTCTACATTCATTTGTACTTGAGTCTTTTTGTGTTGTACATTGTGCTTTTCTGTTTAATGGTTTTGTTTGTTTTTTTGTTTGTTTTTTTTTTGTTTTCTTAACCTTAAACCAGAAATGAGGTCTAGTAAATATGGCAGTAAGTGTGGCTGTCTATGTCTGCATGCATTTGTACGCTTGCTTACATGCGATGAACAAGAAAGGCGTGTTGTTTGTTTACTGGTATTTCCGTTGGTTTCGTTTCTGTTTTATGGGGAATATGGAGTTGGCCAGTGTGTGTCTGCATTGTCTGTCTGTTACTGGAACGTACAGTCACTCACCTCAATGTCTCAAACAAAACCAACCAAACAACACCACTGATCGCATTCTAGTGAACCGCCTCTATCTGAACAAGTGGACATTTTTACCTGAAACCTGTTTTCTTGTTTTTTTCTTTTTTTTTTTTACATTGTCAACTTTCTGCATTGGCAGAGCATCTTGGAATTGAAATCATGGGTATGAAGTTATTATTTGTTTGATTCTTTAGTTTTTAAGGTTCATGACATAATTTGATGACATAGATTAAGCATATTCACATAAGGACTCGTCTCGTTCTATTTTCTCTGTCCTATATTTGAACAAGCAAACACATTCCCAGCTTCTGATTTACTTTTTCAGCTCTGACAAAGCGACACTCATTTTTAGGAATATAGGAATGAAACACATCAGTCAGGTAGATCAACATTTATAAAACGCATATTTCCTATTCTGTGAACGTATATCAGTTGAATTCTATAGTCATATGCCAAGTTGTGATATTATTAGAAATGTAGCATTTATGTCTTTTATCAAAACACCATTTTATAAAAGTGATAAGCCACTAAAGGCCAGGCGTTACAGTGATTTTATCACAGCCTTCCATGGTTTATTGCTGTAATAATTTAGTAAATTTACATTATGCTAATGTGATTAAATTTGTTAGAGAAATAAGATGTCTAGTATAGCTTGTAGTACTTCACACTGCAAAAAAAAGAATCTCTTAACCAGTGTTTTTGACATGTTTTCCAGTAAAATATCCAAACATAAAACTAATTTAAAAGAAAATACTTGAGAAGAAAAATTGTTCATAGAATAATAAGGTGGGTTCTCTTTTTAGAGAATATATCTTGAATGAATTAACAACTATTTCAACAATTACATTGGACAACTATTGTTATTGGGGGAACATTAAGAAAAACTATTTTTGGGTTTATTAAAGTTTTATTAAAAATATTCCAAGAATATATTGTAGTTTACCTCATTGTCAAAATAATAATAATAATAATAATAATAATAATAATATATATATATATATATATATATATTATACGCAGGTCCTGGGCACCTCACCGTCATTGAGTCGACCATGAACTCTTCTTTATACCAAAGTATTGTAGAGTCAAATGTAATGCCATCCGTCCGACAGCTAAAGTTAGACCAAAATTGGGTCATGCAACAGAACAATGATCCCAAACACACCAGAGAATTCACAACAGAACAGCTGAAAACAAAAGAATCTAGTTGTTGCAAAAGTCCAATGAAAGTCCAGAGTTCATCCTGACTGAAATGCTGTGGGTAGAGCTGTGCATAAACAAATGCCCACAACCCTCAATGAACTAGAGCAACGTTGTAAAGAAGAGTGGGTCAAAATTCCTCCAGAATGATGTGGGTGACTGATAAAGTCATACAGAAAATGATTACTTCAAGTTACTTGCTGCTAAAAGTGGATCTACAGGCAATTGAATCTAGAGCCCTGCATTTCAGCCCGAGCCCGATGGGCCCCAACTTTTTTTTGTCATAGTTCAGACGCGGGCCGGGCCTTGGGGCCTGTTTTAAGCTTCTCCTTATTTTTATATTTTAGACATCCATCAATTAGTGATGAAAACAAAAATAGCCACGTTGGTGGAAACAACACGAGACCGTGCTACCACGACTGTCAAGAGCGGCTCTACGGTGTTTAGTGTCCTGCAGCAGCAGCAGCGAGTGCCATCAGCGCAGCTGAAGAGTTCTGCGTTCAAATGCATGCAATAGGCTTAAGCTTGCCGCAAAGCACCAGCAAAGTAATTTCCATGAATGTGTCAGGGGGAAATAGTAAGGAGATATTTTAATTATTTACTAATAAACTATGGTTTTCTGAGTCCGTGTCGCAAGGATGAAGTTGCCTATCCTGACTCGCCATCACCTTTATAGAGAAGTGCATCTTCACAGATTATGATTATGATTATAATGAAAGAGTTTTTGTTTTTGATTTGTTTCATTTCATTAAGTAGTAATTTAAAGCTTTCTATAGATATTTTTATCATGTCTGTGTGAGGCATGGATTAGCTGAGTTTTGATTCATTTTTGTGAAGCGTTCCTGTTCAAGACGAGACGGCAGAAAGCACATCATGTTTGTTTTCTTTATTTTATAAAAGCACAACATTTTGTTGATATTGTGAGTGCACACAAATAAAAGTAGACCCTTTACAGTTCCGAATAATGTATTAAGGTCCTTGCACACTGAGTCCGAAATTTTCGTGTGCGTTTTTCCGTTTTTTCGTATTCGTCATCCTTTCCTATCAAAATGCATGCTACAGATGCGAAAACGCAGAAAATCGAACCTGATCAGAATTTTTTTATGATGGACAAAAGTTTCGAAGGCAGTGTGTAAACGT
This sequence comes from Tor tambroides, assembly GCA_021397915.2. Taxonomy (NCBI): domain Eukaryota; kingdom Metazoa; phylum Chordata; class Actinopteri; order Cypriniformes; family Cyprinidae; genus Tor; species Tor tambroides. The sequence goes on along the minus strand of JAFVLL020020061.1, from coordinate 130,208 downwards.
GATTGACACAACGTGAGGTCGTATTTATTTTTTAATGTACGGAAATTTCGGACGAAAATTTCAGACTCAGTGTGCAATGGCCTTTACTCTTACCTTTATGAGCAAAAATGACAGCAAGTGATTACACTGGCGCCTCCATGTCCTGCAAAGCGCACTTTAGCTTCCACTCTCCGCACAAACTATTGGATACAGCGCTCATTTATCTAGGTTTAACGTTTAAACATTGTTATATGCTTGAACTGTTTTATATCTATAGATTTTATTTTAGGCTAGTCATGATTATTTGAGAAGGCTAAATTGATCAAACATAGGCTATGGTCGTTACTTTAAAAAACTTATAACGAACAAAAAATGCTCCAAATGTTTTTCTAAATTAACTTAATAAAAAAAACGAAATGAAATATAATCACTTTGCCATTACATACAAAACTGAACTATTTTAATAGTTGAAACAGTAGTATAAGCTGTTTTGGGAGAAGGGTGGGGGGACGGTAATTCCGATGAGCTGTCGGACACGGGTCGGGCCGGGCCAGGCTAGGGCCTATATTTGAGGCCCGTGTAAGGCTCTAATTGAATCATAGGGTGTACTAAGTTTGCCACTCATGGCTTTTCCTTCTTGGCTTTATTTTTGTTAAGTAAATAATGACACGGTGTGATATGTCATGTGACGTTGTTTATCTGAGGTTTTATTTTCCAAATTTTAAGACCTGCCAAGGACCAGATCATTTTTTATTATGTCCATACAGAAAACCATGGAATTCAATAGGGTATCCTAACTTTTCACATGACTGTGTATTGTCAATAGGGTAAACTACAATATACAATATTCCCTGAAAACAACTTATACAATACCAATCGAAAGTCTCCTATGCCCAACAAACCTGCATTTATTTCTTGAAAATACAATAAAAACAGTAATATTGTAAAATGTAAAATTTAAAGTAATTTTTTTATTTGAATATCTTTATATGTTAAAAATTTTTTATAATGGTTACTATAACTATCAATTAGCCTATATGATAATATACAACTTTTTTGTTGTTCAGGAATAGAAAATTTAAAAAAAACAGTATTTATTTGAAATATACATTTTATTTGTAGTAATAATAATAGAAGCATTAGAGAGAATTACAGAGCATATCAGAGAATTCTTTCCATTAAAAAACTAAATTATTCAAAACTTTTGATAGGTAGCGTGTATCTAATGCAATTTTGTTTCTCAAGTACATTTATCTTGTTTTAAGGATATTTTTTCATAAAAATATTTTTGTTAGCAATTTTTTCCTGGAAAACAGCACAAATATACTAATTAAGAACCGTTTTTTTTTTTGGCAGTGTATTAAAAAATAATAAAACTTTTATTTACACACAACATATGTGTCAGGGAGCCGAGTGAGGGGTAAAATGAGTGTTGCCCATCTCTTCTCCTGTCTTCTTGTCTGTACCACTAGAGTACATTAGCCGTTGGTCTGGGTACATCTCGCTCTCCGTTTTCTCTCTCTCTTTGTGTACTCTGATCTCTGTTTCCTGTAACAAGCATGCAATGCAATATCAGTGTCTGACTCAACCGCCCCCCTCCCTCCCCCCTGCGTTTCTCTTTTATTACACACTCATCCCCCTACTGTTTGGCCCTCAATTCTCTTCTCTCCTTCCTCCCGTCCGTTTTTTCGTTCCCTCCCTTCATGTTCTGTATGCTTCCTCTGTTGCTGCCCACGTTCAGCACCCCAGAGGATGTTTCGAATATTCTCGTTTTCAAAAATCAGACCCAGATATAAAAATATGTGTTCAAGGCATCTGTATAGACGGTCTTCATAAAACCTGCTCATCAAAGCCTTGGTTTGCTGTTTGCCAAAATGTATGTTTTTTACCCTCCGATCAGTTTTAAAGTCAACATGAAATGGTTTTAGCAACGCTTTTTAAATAATACTGTAATATTTCACAGTGAAATGAAAAATTAAATGTGAAATTATACATATATATATATATATATATATATATATATATATATCAAATTAAAAGCATTTAAAGATTTAAAGAAGTATATTCATTAAAATATACATATAAAAACAAATTAAATGTGAACTTGAAAAATTTTAAGGAAATAATTTAAGATAAATGTATTTATTTTTTATTTAAATATTTTACATTATAAATATATTAATTTATTTATCGTGAAAAAAATATGTAGAAATAAAACAATCATTTATTACTTCACAATAATGTGCACTGACCAGGAATGTGAATTAAGAAAGTAATTGGGTTATTTTTGATTTCATGTTGATCTTTAAACACATTTAGTTGTAATAACTAATATCTGCGAAAAACTGCTTGTGAAGTTTAATCGGGTTTTATGAACAACCCTCTCCAAAGAGCTCTTATAATGCAGTTTGTGTGTTTTTATTTTACAGGCATGCTTTACACAAGACTTATAAGCTCAGACTGCTCTGTCCTCAGACGTCATAGGATTTTATATATAGAATAATGCACGTAATGGGCTTTCAGAGGGGCGGAGATTTCATTTTATAAACACTTCTAGCCAAAAAATTCGAGTTTCCAGTGTTGCACAGTATGGTTTCAGTCCTGAAGGTAGCCAAAAGTTCTCCCACTGTTTCAGCATAATGCGCTTTATGTGAAACCCTGGCAGACAGAGAAAGCACCACAGCTGTGCCCTTCCCATGCTGCCGAGCACCTGATATCAGCCATCTGAAATATGTTTTTACAATGACATCTGATGCACCTCAGAGCCCATTAAAAATAAAGATTTTAGGTTTAAGGGAGAGTTTACCCCAAAAAATGACGATCATTGTTTACTCACCCTCATGTCATTCTAAACCTGTTTGACTTTTTTTTTTTTCCGTGAAACACAAAATGAGATGTTTAGCAGAATGTCTAGAAATGTATCAAGATACAGTATATGATATTATGATATTGCTGTGTTACCTATAAGGTGATATATAATTTTCACAAACGTAATGTAAGATTATAACATACATAAAATCCCCATAGTGAAATTTGTATATGTTCATATGTACATAATACTATATGATGATTTTATTATTTAGTATAATATGTGAATGGGGACTGGGGCTGTTAAGCTCTAAAAATGACAAAAAAGCACCATGAAAGCATCATAAAAGTCATTTATATGTCTCATGCAATATTTTGCAAGTTGCCTGATAGCTTCAGATGTTATTATTCACTAAAAATCTTGCTTGACAGTCCCAGTCCCCATTCATTTTCATTATTAGGAACTTATAGCTTGGACTTAAAGCTTTAAACGTCTCCTTTTTGGCTCCACAGGAGAAATAAAATCATTCAGGTTTACAGCAACATGAGGGTTAGTAAATCATGACGGAATATTCATTTTTTGGTGTACTGTCCCTTTAAATAAATAAAACTATTTAGAAGTGACAAATATGACTGTTTACAACTATAACATGAAACGTAGACTGAAGTTAGAAAATGTTTTAGGTTGAATGAGTTTTAAAGGCTGCCACTGATGCAGCGGTTGTGTGTTTTGTATGTATGTGTGTCTTTGTGTTCAATGGTCGTCGTGTACATGTGTGTTTGTCTCTGTGTGTACGTCTGTGCATATGTGTGTGCTTGTCCATGGCTCTCGTTCATTCAGAGGCTGAGGAGCTGTACCAAAAACGTGTGCTGACGATAACGGGCATCTGCGTGGCACTGCTGGTGGTTGGCATCGTGTGTGTGGTGGCATACTGCAAAACCAAGTAAGCAATGGGAACTCTAGCGATCGCCAGAGCTGTGCACATTCACACATTAAATTAAAAAGCATACCAAAAAAAAAAAACATTTACACCCTTTGGGTGGTATAAGCAAAATTCGCTTTGTGAGGAAATTTATATCGCTATATCTTTTTATAATACTTGTGTTTAAAAGTTTGGGGTCAGTATAATTTTTTATTTTTTATTAAATTAATAATTTTATTCAGCAAGGATGTATTACACTGATCAAATGTGACATTAATGACATTTATAATATTAGAAAAGATTTATATTTCAAATAAATACTGTTCTTTTGAACTTTTCTATTCATCAAAGAATTCTGAAAAAAATGAACAGGGTTTCCACAAAAAATGTTAAGCAGCACAACCATTTTCACTATTTACAATAAGAAATATTTCTTGAGCAGCAAATCAGCAGAATAATTTTTTTAGAATGATTTCTAAAGGATCACGCAACACTGAAGATTGGAGAAATGATGCTGAAAATTTAGCTTTGCATCACAAGAATAAATTACATTTTTAGAATATATTTAAATAGAAAATCATTATTTTAAATTGCAATAATATCACATAAATGTAGCCTTGGGGAGCATAAGATACCCCAAACTTTTGAACAGTGGTGTACACATTGCTGATATATAAATTATTGTATTTATTTAAAAAATAAGCAATTTAGCTGGAAATTCAACAACAACAACAAAAAAATCAAACCAAATAAAATTTAATTATATGACCATGGCAATGACTATTTTTCAATAATTTAAAGAATTAATTATTGTTACTATTATTATAATGAATTAATTTTATATTTGCTTCTGGATGCAGACTAAATGATAATATTATTCCTATTATTAAAACAATATATGTATATATGGTCATGCCATCTAGCCCTAATCTACACCAAATCAAAGTAACTTTTGTGTTTCACTTTAGTGATCAGCAGGTTTGTACATCTTGTCTGTAGATACTTGGTCATTTCCTGTTTTAAATATTAGAGTATTTGCTGTCATTGTATAAATCACAGATCAGATTTGAGATTGGATCTTTCTTCAGGAAACAAAGAAAGAAGTTGCATAACCACCTGCAACAGAACATGTGTGCAGAGCATCCGAACCGCATGCTGGCCAACGGACCCAACCATCCCGGCCCCGGCCCTGAGGAAATCCCCATGGTGGATGTGAGTTTGCCTGCTTCTCATTTCCTGTATGCTGATATATCTTTTGGATATTCTGAAGATTTAGTCACTGAAGGCATGATAAAGCATACAAGTTAAATAAGTGTTCACAGGCAGATTGCCTTAGAAAGCATTTAATGTTGCTTTTGGTACTTTAGGTGTAAAACATAGATTTGGGTTTGTTTGTGTGATTAGATTGAAAGTTCTTAAAGTCCAGTATTTCTGAAAAGGGTTCAGATTATGTGAACTGCAGTGTGGTTTCTTCTGGATGTTACAGCAATTCAGAAGTAAATCGCAATTGATTACATTATTGTGATAAACTGCCTCCTGTGGTGCTCACATTGATGACTAAGCATTCTTCAAATGTAATTAAATTTAGGTTAGGACTCAAGTGTGAAAACGACACAATCTCATTCTACTCTTTATATTGCAGTATATATCTAAGAATGTCCCAGCAACTGAGCGAGTAGTGCGACACGGAACAGAGACATCAGGCAATTTCTCGGGCAGCCGAATGTCGTCACGGTCCCACCACACCTCCACAGCTTCTCACGCTTCCAGTCACCGGTACTGAATCTTCCCTGACTGATTCATCTGCCAATATATCCATATATAGATCCTTGACTTGATATATCCTCTGTCCATCTGTCGATTTAGCTGTTCATTTACTAACCTAACTAGCCAAAACTATCTATTTTCCCATCGGACCCCAAATATTTTTCCAATTTCATATATACATATATTTACATCTATCTATCTATCTATCTATCTATCTGTCTGTCTGTCTATACAGTATACATATATAACTTATATATATATATATATATATATATTCTGGGCAACAATTAATCACATCCAAAATAAAAGTTTTTGTTTAAATAATAATAATAATAATAATAATAATAATTGATATATTTATTATGTATATATAAAGACACACACATACACGTTACATGTATATATTTATATTAATATAATTTATATTATACATAAATATTTAATATATAAACATATTTTTATATATTTTAAATATATTTTAAATATATACATGCATTTGTATGTATATATACATAATAAATATACACAGTACACACACATATATTATGTACAAAAAAACTTTTATATTGGATGTGATTAATCACATTTAATTGTTGCCACTAATATAAATATATATAGTATATAAGAATGTATGTACGAGGTTGGGTTTTTTAAATATAGGTGCATTTATTTGTTCAAAAATACTAAAAATAGTCACATATACAATTTAACATAACTGTTTTTTTTTTATATATTTCAAAAAAAAAAAATCCTGTGATGCAAAGCTGAATTTTCACATGATCCTTCAGAAATCACTGTAATAAGCTGATTTGCTGCTAAAATAGAAAACAGTTATTTCTTATTAGGCTTATTATTAATGTTAAAAACAGTTGCTTAATATTTTTGAGAAAACGTTTTTTTGTGAAGAACAATTTTTTTTCATATACTTTCATCAAAGAGTTCAAAAAGAGAGATATTCTACTTTTTTAATTAAAATGTCTTTACTGGCAATTTTAACCAATTTATTGCATCCTGAATAAAGGTATAAATCTCTTTAAAATAAAAATTCTTACTTAACTTTATATATATATATATATATATATATATATATATATATATTTTTTTTTTTTTTTTTCTCCCCCTTTGTGTTGTTCCTGGCTGTCAGGCACGAGGAGCGCACATGGAGTATGGAGCGGACGGACAGCATACATTCTGACTGCCAGTCGGGGGCACTCTCTTCCTCTGTTGGCACCAGTAAATGCAGCAGCCCGGCGTGTATGGAGGCTCGTGCCCGCCGAGCAGCATACTGTGGGTATCCTGACACTACACAGTGCCCCCTACGGTACGGAGACTCTTACGACTCTCTGCGGGACTCACCTCACAGTGACAGGTGAGTGAAAAAGGAAACGACAGCCGTAGATAAGAAGTGTTCACCTTCACAGATAAAAGACACTGAGTATATTTGTGGTCAAATGAAAGCATGCTGATTGTCCTGTTGGTTAAATAAGTTTGTATGTTTTATTTGATCAGGAATTTGATATTTGGTGTTGAACCATAGCACAGTATAAGAAGATCTCAGATATATTCTGTAGCGTTGACAGTAGCTTAACTTACCTTGTCATGTTCCTCCTTTGTTGCTTTGGATAAAAGCATCTGCTAAATGAAATGTCCTATTTTTTTCCCAACAGGTAGCAGTGTAGTGTAACAAAACACTACTGCTCTGCTTTTTCTACGCCGGCTTTTCTCTCTAAAGTAGAAGTCAAATTCATTTTCATGAGCTGTTTTGGTTGAACAGGCTGATTCAGTAAATCAAATTTCATTTTTGTGGGAAAATATTTAGTTAAATGCTTTTGCAATATAAAATAATGCATTATTGCATTTTTTTTTCAACTGTTTTCTGGGATTTTTTTGTATTTAGTGTAGTTTAGATATAATGTCATTATAACTGGTTGATTCAGCATAAATCATTGATTCAAAACCTATTTTTTGTTCCCTATAAATATTGATCTGAATGTGCTAATATTCATATAAATTATAACATGCAGCAGACATACACTACCATTCAAATGTTTGAGGTCAATAAGATTTTTTTAAAGAAATTAATACTTTTTTAGCAAGGATGCATTAAATTGATTTAAAAAAATTACAGTAAAGACACTTGTAATGTTATAAAAGAATTCTGTTTCAAATAAATGCTGTTTTTCACCCCATGTTTTTCTGCATTTTCGCAGGTACGTGTCTGCTCTGACCACGCCGGCGCGTCTATCTCCGGTGGACTTTCACTCCTCACTGCCCCCGCAGGTGCCTACCTTTCAGATCACCACGCCCAACGCCAGCCACGCCCTCTCCCTGCCGCCCGCCGCCTCGGCCATCGCCATGGCAGCCTACACGCCCGACGACGACCAGCCCCTCCTGCACCGCTACCGGCGATCCCGACGCCCGTATTACGCGGCGGAGAGCACGGGCTCCCTTCCGTCCAGCCCGTACCGCTTCGTGGACGATGATGATTACGAGACCACGCAGGAGTACGTGTCCTCCCGAGAGCAGCCGAAGAAGAGCAGCAACGGCCACCGTTGGCGCAGGAGGTCGCGGCTCAACGGCCACGTGTCGCAGCGCACGCCGGGCCCCAGGAACTACAGCTCTCAAAGCTGCCTGTCGGACAGCGAGTGGGAGGACGATGAGGTGGGCGACCTCGGCCACGGCGAGAGCACGCCGTTTCTCAGTATGCAGAACATGAACGCCACCGAACCGGCCACCATCTACCGACCCAACGACACGCGGACTTTCAGCAACACGGGACGCTCGGGCTCCCGGGGAAACGTGCAGGCCAACAAACTGTCGCAGTCACGGTCCAGACCGGACAATGCACCCCTTTAAAAAAGAACGACGAGAGCAAGGACGAATGGACTTGCGTAGGCGCAAAAAACAAATGATATGCTATAGACCTGCACCTATGAGAAATATTTTTTATTTTATATAACAGACAGATATTCTAAACAAATGAAATATTTATTTTCATTTCAGCAAAAATTGTCTACTAGCTAGCAGCAAAGACTTTTTTTATAGGGGGAAAACTATTTATATGTAATTCCTTTTTTTGATTTACAGCATTACGAAGAAGAATTACGTGCCAATTTTTTCACGAGTTAGAAATAGAATAATATTGTGGTGCCTTTTGCTGTTTGCCGACGAGGGAGGTTCAGTTGAATTTTTGTAGCCTTTCTTAAAAACAGACTCTTGGGTTTTATAGACATGTTTTTCTGTTTTTTCTTCGTTGGTTTGTTTCGTTTGTTCAGGATCTCCCCATTTGAACTGTGATATTATTCAGACACCATGCAATATCGAATCACTTCTGTGTAAGGTGTTTGTTTACATGACTAGGATTCACGTGCACACATAACCGACGTTAAATTGCATCGGATGCCGAATCGTTCGCGCATCTGAGCGACGTTTGCGTTCGTCTTTGGTTTCTACGTTCTACGTTTTTCTTTCTCTCAACTGGTTGTCGCATATTGTTTCCATTGAAACAGAGGTACGCAGGAGTTCACAGGGCATGACGCTGGGTCGCAGTATAGGCCCTGGTGTTCAGGGTTTTCAAAAAGGTGGTCTGTGCGTCCAATGAATGTGTTTACACTTCCGTCCGTGTGCGTGAGAGTATCGATGAACCACAGTGTATACGTACGTGTCTTTGTGTACGCAGTTTCGTGCGAGAACGCGTTTCGTTCATGCGTTCGCGTTGTGTTCGTCTTCAGGTTAGCGTTTCGAGCGCGTGTGCGTGTTGTGAGTTTCGACGTGCGCCTGTGTGTGTATACGTATGCTTGTACTCTTTTTGGGATGTTGGCTTTGTCGAAAGGGAGCTCTGGGTTAACACTAAAGGGTTAAACCAGACCCCCTAGTGGTGACACGAGCTCATTGCACTGTAACCTTCCTTCCTTGTGTAGTCATTGGCCTGCGGAGGAACCAATCCAGCCTGATTCTAGCCTACACGGACCTACATCTCTCTCCCACACGTTCCCATTCCTATGCCAGCAGCTTTAAGCCGCACTGTGTCTCAGGACTTTTCATCGAAAACTGCATTGCCCATAAAACAGATCCATTACTGCCCGTCGTGTCTGCGTCATGCTGGGAAGATGATGAAGAACAATACGACCAGATGTGTTTATCTGCGAATGCTCCATGTTTTGTTGGCTTTCCTTCGTTTTATTGCAGTGGGGTTGTTTCCAGTCCGCGCTCTCTTATTTTGACACATCTGTATGCAAGTTGGAGACTTGCTTGAAGCAATGCGTGTTCGGCTACTAGACGTGCTACTTTAGTTGGATTCTAAAGTGTAAACCCCTACTTCCACTGCCCAGCAACCTACAACTACATTTGAAAAGACAAACCCGCCACCCGCACACTTACACTTAGACACACATGCAGATGCACACACTTACACACACACACACACACACAGACACACATGCTCAAGATTCATTCTGTGTGCACGCAGTCGTTTAAAGCACCGCTCGTCTCACCAATTGATTTTCTTCCTGTCTTTCTCTCTCTGTTTCTTCTGTTCTTCCTCTCTGCCTGTGAAGGCGTCCCTCCCTCTGCATGTTCTAGTGGTTCAGATAGATGGGTGCATGGTAACCGCAGCAACTGAGTCGTATTCACATGGTGAAAGTATAGTTTTCATTTGACATTCAGCAATAAATCCCCTTTTTTCATGTTCATTCTTGACTTGGAATATGCTAGAAATTTTTGCAAGTTTTCTCAAAAAATAGTACTTGTAAAAAAAAATAAAATAAAATAAAACCACTTGTTCATATGGAAAAAAAATAAATCTTAATTCCTACCATTTTAAAAAATGAATTCATCAGGATGTATGTCTGTTTCTTGGAGTGATATATATGTCAACAGTTTATTCATTCTTTGACAGAACTTTGACTGAGTTGTATCAAGGATGCAACCAAATGTTCAATTTTAATGGGGACTGGAGGTAAAAACTTGACAAGTGGCCTTTGAAAAACTTATATTGATCAACAACTCATTTTAATATTAGACGATATACGTCTTCCTCTGTCTCTATGGTGTGTACAGGTCTGGATAATATTTTGAGGAATCAAATTTTCCTTAAATTTTAGAGATAAAATTACTTGAAAAGTACTGTGAAGTCCTCAGTCCAAAAAGAGCATTTATTGAAAATAATTGCAAAAACATTTGACATCAGATGAACGCATTGAACACATGCAAAGAATACGCTTACATGAAGTTATTGATGACAATGAGACATTTTAGAGGAAAAGTATGGGTAACACTTTACATTAAGGCCACATTAGGTAACATCAGTTACCGCATTAACTAAAGTTAATTATCAATGAGCAAAACATTTATTGGAGTATTTTTTAATCATTGTTAACATTCATTAAATGTTTATTGTTAATATTACCTCACTTTATATAATGTTAGCAGATACAACTTTTGATTTTAATAATGTATTAGTAAATGTTGAAATTAACATTAAGTAAGGTTAGTAAACACTTTTTTGTTGAAAAAGTATTTTTCATTAGTTCATGTTAACTATAATGCAGTTAACTAATGGCAGTTAATGTGAACTTATTACTGAAGTAAAGTGTTACCAAAATATTTTTAAAAAATAATTAAAATTGTTTTCCAACTTATAAAGCATGAAATATTTCTCTTTGTTTTTTTTTGTTTGTTTTTTTGAAGTATTAAATAAAACAAAGATTATTGAAGTAAATTTTATAAGAAAGCACAACATGTTTTCTACTTCCGAATTTAACTTTATTTGCAGTGTTACTTACTGTTTCTTTGTAACTGATTGTGAAATTTTCTAGCAATTTCTGAATGTAAATTGTTTTGCACAGTTTTTTTTTCAGTGTACTTAAAGTGCAACTTTCAATAGTAATATTACTGCTTAGATGTTAAAAACATATATATAAAATGAAGCAAGAGAGGAACTCAAAATTCTGTAACCCCTACTTAACCAGCTCGACTTGTCTCACCAAGACTCTGTCAAGGAGTACTTCTTCTAGTGGTGACAGAATTTTCAAAAATGCTTGGTATGGAACACATTTTTCAACAAACAGCCTGAAGACGATGAGTTTGTGGGCGAGCTGCCTGAGGAGAAGATCAGAGTGCTTTACCCATGATTGATTCCATACAAAAGGTCTGGTGAGCTCATACTAATATCATCATCAGACTGATGAAAATATTTGATTTTAAAATCCAGATTCTAATCAACATCAATATCAACAGTGATACTGATATTGTTTTGTAATGCAGATCATCTGATCTTACTCCCTTTGGGGAGTGACTTGTTATCTGTGGGGCTTTCATATGGCAATGCATATATATGGTGACAACTCACCATACTTGTGAAACAAGAAGTCTGAGTGAATGAAACCACTGTATACAAAAACCGATGTGTGTGTATATTGTTAAAGTAAATAGGGGACAACAGAGCTTGGTATTGCATGTGGAGGTTGTTCTCAAAAAGGTTCTTAGGTTAAAAGATAGACATTTATTTTATTTTAGTATTTATTTATTTTATTTTTTTAATAAAAAGAATAGATTTTGTTTCCATCTATTCAACAGATTTTGGTACTCGATACTTAAAGATTTGTACTATACAGATTTAGACTTTTAAAATAGCCCCCCTGAGAAATATTCACTAGAGGAAAAAAGTGTGACAACTAGCCCCGCTCTTCTCTCTATTACGTCTTTCAGCACAAGTGAGTACCTTGGGCGAGGCCTCGCGCACGCACACCTGTGAACTTCACACCTGAGGTCACTTCTCGCGCTCCACAGTCCACGAGCAACAAGGGAATGGGAATTTACTTTTAAAAACATATTTGTTGGTTTGTTTTGTAATAAGACGTTTCCGCTTAACTTTGTCTTTTAGCTTCCGCGGATATTATGGGAATTACGATATGAATGACGCGGAATTCATCATAAAATACATCACCAGGAAATCACGGTAAGTTTAAAGCGATTTAGTAGTTTAGTAATAGCAGTTTTCTTTTCATTTCGTTTTTGGAACAATAAAATAATCACAAAGAGAGAAAACGATATCTGCTGTATTTGTTTTTCTGTTGTGCTTAGCTTTTTAGAGTAGCTAGTCTCACCTTGTGAGTTGTTTCGTTAGTATAGTTTTAAATTAAAGTGTTTTTTATTTAAATAATTTAAAACTTAAATACTTTTATAATAAACTTTATCATTATTATTATTACTATTACTGTTTAAGTAATAGGCTATATATACAGTGGTGTGAAAAAGTGTTGGCCCCCTTCCTGATTTTTTATTTTTTTTGCATGTTTGTCACACTTTAATGTTTCAGATCATCAAACAAATTTAAATATTAATCAAAGATAACACAAGTAAACACAACATGCAGTTTTTAAATGAAGGGTTTTTTTATGAAGGGAAAACAAAATCCAAACCCACATGGCTGTGTGTGAAAAAGTGCTTGCTGCTTCAGGACCTGGAAGACTTGCTGTGATAAATGGAACCATGAATTTTGCTGTCTACCAAAAAATCCTGAAGGACAATGTCCGGCCATCTGTTCGTGACCTCAAGCTGAAGCGAACTTGGGTTCTGCAGCAGGACAATGATCCAAAACACACCAGCAAATCCACCTCTGAATGGCTGAAGAAAAACAAAATGAAGACTTTGAAGTGGCCTAGTCAAAGTCCTGACCTGAATCCTATTGAGATGCTGTGGTATGACCTTAAAAAGGCGATTCATGCTCGAAAACCCTCCAATGTGGCTGAATTACAACAATTCTGCCAAGATGAGTGGGCCAAAATTCCTCCACAGCGCTGTAACAGACTCATTGCAAGTTAATGCAAACGCTTGATTGCAGTTGTTGCTGCTAAGGGTGGCTCAACCAGTTATTAGGTTTAGGGGGCAAGCACTTTTTCACACAGGGCCATATGGGTTTGGATTTTGTTTTCCCTTCATAATAAAAAACACAACTGCATGTTGTGTTTACTTGTGTTATCTTTTATTAATATTTAAATTTGTTTGATGATCTGAGACATTAAAATGTGACAAACATGCAAAAACATAAAAAATCAGGAAGGGGGCCAACACTTTTTCACACCACTGTAGGTTAGGCCTGGCCTACTACATTTTATGCTAAATAATTTGATGTAAATTCATGAATTTATGTAAATGTAAATAATATAATATGCTTAATATAATATATATAATATAATATAATATAATATGTTTTTTTCTTTGTCTAAATAATCTGTAATTACACCAGCGACGCCTGTGAACTAGTCTAAGTGATTGAGAAAAAAAAACATCACATTTGACGATCTATTTAATGTTCTTAATCTTTCTTTCCTCAGTTTATGGCTTCATATCTGCGTCGATGCCGCCGGCAGATCGTGTTCTTTTGTTTGCCGTGTATATTGCTGATCCCAGTCTACATCTATGTCTCACTTACTTTGTGCTATATCATGAAACACGGGGCACCCCGTGGTGCACATGTTGTTCATTCTGTGCTGCCGAATCACTTTACCGCCAGCGGTCTCAAACTATCCAGAGATCTGGCTCCTCATCCTGTGAAATCCTTCTGGAGAAGCAAGCTAGACAATGGGAGTCTGTGGAACATCCTCCAGTACATGACGGATCGCCAATATAACCCCATCCTAAGGCCTCAGCTGGCTGAAAACCCATCCAGTGTTTCTTACAAAACAGAAATGTCCAGAAGGACTGGAGATAGATATTCTCCAAATTATGAGATTAACAAAACAATGCCAGATTACGCCAAACTACCAATCCAGATAAAGAATTTTGTAACCACCATGCACTGTCGAGACTATCCACTGATCATAGATCCTTCAGATGTTTGTTCTCAAGCAAAGAAAGGGGCACCAACATTGATAATGGCCATCAAAACTCAGACTGCAAACTTTGAGAACAGGGAAGCCATAAGAGCAACATGGGGGCGTTCGGGATATATAAAAACACTAGGTGGAAGGAAAAGGCTCGTCCGCAGGGTCTTCCTTCTGGGGAAGTCCGAAGACTTGCATATTGAAGAGAAATTGCACTTAGAGAGTGAAAAATATGGTGATATCATCCAGTGGGACTTCATGGACACCTTCTTCAACCTCACCTTGAAGGACGTGCTGTTCTGGAACTGGTTCTCAAGGCGATGCCCGCATGGCCGTTTCATTTTTAAGGGCGATGATGATGTATTTGTGAGGACTCCTGCTGTCCTAGACTATTTGCTGGCTGAGGAGGCTGACGGAGGTTCCTCAAATCGATCCAGGCAGGCAAATAAAATGGAGACGTTTGTTGTGGGGGACGTGATAAGCAATGCAGAACCTATACGCTCTAATAGGACTAAGTACTACATCCCAGAGAGTTTCTATAAAGGGCTGTACCCAACATACCCTGGTGGAGGAGGGGTGCTTTACTCTGGTTGTCTGGCACATAGGCTTTTGGAGGTGTCGCAAAGGGTTCATCTGTTCCCAATTGATGATGTCTACCTGGGCATGTGTCTTCTGAGACTTGGAGTTTACCCTATCAACCACCCTGCCTTCCTCACCTTTGACTTCCCCAAAGATGAGCCCAAGGAACCCTGTGCGAATCACACCATCCTCATGGTGCACAAGCGAAGCCCAGCTGAGATGTTCCAACTTTGGAAGGAAACGTCGGCACCCAGCCCTGAATGCAGAAATGCAACGCTGAGAGTCAAACTTAGACCTGAATGAGCTCAGACTGAACTTTTTTTTTAGTTAAAGCAAGTACTCATTCTTACCGAACATGTTATGCGTTGCAAAGTATTTTGTATAAATTTGTTTTGAATATTCTTGACTTTCACATTTTGCTGCAATAAATGCCTAAAGGTTTTATAAACAGGTTTTGTGATGGTAAATGTAAGATTTTTTAAAGACCAAGTAAAGAAAATTTAAGGAATAAATTGAAGGGAACACTGTATCAATATGGAGCACACAGTGAGTTGTATATGTAACACTTGAACATTTAAAATACAATTGATCTACAACTTCCGCTGCTCCCAATAACTAGAGTATTAAAATAGTCATAACTTTTATTGTACCTGCAAAAAAAGATGTTCTTGCTCAGTTTTTGTCTTGTTTTCAAGTACAAATGTCTAAAAATTTAAATCTACATCTTGTCTAAAATCTTGTTTTAAGCATATTCACACTTAATTTGGTTAGATTTGTCAGAAAACAAAATTCCATATCTTCATTTTGCACCTCAAGTAGAATAATCATACTCAAGTGGTGTGAAAAAAAAAAAAAAAAAAACAACCACTGAGAGAGATTTTTTTTTTTTTTTTTTTGCAGTGCATGCTACATTTAATGCCTTAACTTCATGCTTTTAAGAATTTGTTTCAATGTATGACCCTTTTTGGGCCTTAATTTGATTTGTGGAAGTGTTCTGTGGTAAATTTTAATACCCATAGAAACCCCAAAGACAAATTAAAAACGAAAATGAGAAAAATTCCTTTCATGCTGACTTTGTCTTAGTTATGATTTTAAATCTGATTTCAGTGAGTTAATGTAAATGTACTACTTTGAGTATTAAACCAGCTAAAACGACAAGTGTACAAAACAAAGTTTATTACAACACCGTATTTACAAGAATTATAATATACAATGTTTCTTTTAATGAAACAAAATGTGTTTGAGATTTGAAACAAATTAAACTAAAGCAGAAACTTCTGAAAGCCATCAGAGAGAAATCATTCAATGCAAAATTAGCTCAGTCTCAGGCATCACTGTAGTTTTTCCCAGGTTTTTAAGCCCAAAACTGTTCTTGGTCATGCTGTGGTGGGAGCACATTCCAGTATCGTTTGCCGTTTTATGCTCTTCCTTCATCTTCTCCCTCCTCTTCTTTATTGTCACTTTCATCATCCTCATCTTCATCAGTCTCTTCCTCACTCTCACTGTAGAGAACAGTGGCACGATTGGTGTTTACAAAAAGATCGCTGTCGTCATCCTCAGAGTCGCTGTCACCCTCCTCCTCTGTTTTTCTTTCACTTCTTTCTTTCGGGGTTCCCTCGTTCCTCTCACTGGATGTGTGATCCTCCTGAAATCCTTCTGGCCTGTGTGAAGAGTGAAAATGCTGTTTACTAAACACATTTCAATTTTGTTTTCTTGAGACACAATCAAAGGATTTTTAATAAAAACTGAACTTTAATAAAAATATATATATATTTCAGGATTAGGTTTAAAGGGACAGTTTACACAAAAATGTTAACATTTACTCATCCTCAACCTGTCTCTTTCTTCTGTGGAACATAAAAAGATATTTTATAGAATGCCGGTAACCAAAATGTTTCTGGTCCCCATGGACTTCTTCCACAGTATTTTTTTTTTTTCATTCTTCAAAATATCTTCTTTTGTGTTCAAAAGAAGAAAGAAACTCATACAGGTTTAGAACAACTTGAGTGTGTCAAATATTCAATTCAAATATTAAAAAAACATGGCCTTACCAGACCCCAAGTTTTCTCAGGTACTGAATATGGTCCCTATAAAGTATGAAGCTTATTTCTCCTTTCACCTTCCCTCCTTCTTTAATGGGATCAACAATGACAAAGTCTCCTAACAAACAGAAAGACCATGAAAACCTTTTAGTGTCTTTAAGAGCAGAATCGTTATATATCCACAAAAGGCAAAACACACTCACCTCGTTTGATCCAGATGTTCTTGCGGAATTTCGTAGGCATACTGACAAGGAAGCGCTCGCCACTGCCAGTCACAGCTTCATGGAGGTTATTGCCATTACTTCCCAAGACCTGTGATGTGAAGGAGGTGTAGAATTATTAGTATCATAGTATAATGAGAATACTGAGTTCTAAAAGCCTTGCAGATCTCAAAAACTGTAATTGTACCCTCATGATATGCTGGTCTTCAGTGGGTGTGACATAGTCCTCCAGAACTTCTTTGACTACGTGCTTGCGTTTGGTTGCCTTTGACATGGTGGATATAAACCTCTGGAGATTCTGTCACCTGAATAAAGAAAAATATTTTTGTTTCAGAACTAGAATTAAGAGGCGAGCATGTGTGAAAACGCATGTGGACTACAAAGAATAAAGCGGCTCTCAGGGCAACACAGTTACGCTTTGAAATACATCAACATGCACACAAACCACATCTTGGCACCTTGCTAGATCATACCTAACTGGAAACCAGTGGCCATAATGTATTCAAAAAAGCAAGTCATTTGACATACGATTACGTAACTGTAACGTTACTGTTAACAATATTACAGCATGGCATAGAAACATGTGGCCTTCATGCTGTGTTGGTCTGGACAAATAAAAACCCTGAATGTCTAGATTTATTTAAATAGTAAAAGCGCAAAGTTGTCATACTCACCTACCTATAAACCGTAAATGAAACTCTGGATGTACTCTGAGTTTATTTACTAATGGCATCGAGATGAATTGCTAGCGTTTACTCGCGTCTTCTTCTCAGAAGTGTGAAGAGAAACGCGAGGGATGTAACTAGATTTGAAAATTACAAAATAAAAGCCACACGAACACAGTCGAGGGTGAGAGGATTGTTAACAGGATTGTTAGCAGTAAAATGTCTATAAATGAGCTGTTTAAACCATTTAATAATAATAATAATAATAATAATAATAATAATAGATATAATAATAAGAATGTCTTTAGCAGGTCATTTTCACGGTTCACATTTTTAAAACAACCACATCGAGCCAGGCTAATGTTCGAATGTGTGATGAGAGAAACAGAAAATAATACGATAATCAGGGCGCACATTTTCATTTGGATGCAGTGAACAGTCATCTTAAAGATGTGGAGATTGAAAACCCTCCGTCACAAAGCAAGTGGATCTGCCAGTAACTTGGAGGAATTCAAACACAAGAGAAGAGAGTTTGAGAAAGGTGTGTTTCATCTCTCGGTCTATTTTGTTGATTTTATATACCTTTGTAATGTATTAATGTAGGCAAAATAATATATTATTTATGTATTCATCTACTCATAGCTCTTAGAGAGGCACGGAGAGACAGACAGCTCATCAGTAAGAGACTCCTGCAGAATGTGGATGAGGAGGAAGAGGAGCAGGAGGAAGAGGAGCAAGAGGAAGACTCCGTGGAGACTGGCTCCACCCCTCTGTCACCTGAACAGGTCAGTCTCCAGAGAGAAATGCTTAGGTTTATTTCTATACTGTGTACTGCATATATGGGGAGAGGAAGGATCCCATTCTTAGCTAACGCTTATGAAGCATGTGTGATGTGTGTATAACATCAGGTCAGAGAGATGATTCGTGGAGTCCAGTCTGGGGGTGAGGAGAAAGAAGCTCGTCTTGCATCTCTACGAAAAGCACTAAGAAACCCAGAGAGCCAACTCACTTTCATTAAGTAGGACTTCAATATCAACACAGTTTACTTTTTATTATTTGCTGCACTGCATCATCTTGTTTATACGTCTCTTTTCTTCTCGTTTGTTTTAAATGAATACATTTTTAAATCCATTTTTATTAGAATTTTTAGTATTTAATTTTTATTGTTAGTTTTATTTCTTAGTCATCTTTTATGAGTATTTTATTATTTTTAAAATCATTTTTATGCAAAGAACTTTGATATTACCTTTGGGTATAAAATGTGCTGTATAAATAAACTTGCCTTGCCTTATTTTAGGAGGTCTACAACTTATAATTTAATGTGTAGTAGGAGTAAATTTCACAAAACAAGTCATATTTCAGCCCTAAACTAAACAGGAAAAACTTTACACGTTGCAAGCTTCTTTTAGGAAAAGTTTTTTTTTTTTTTTTTGCCATTGTGTTTGATTGTCATGAAAATAATGTCACATTATAATCCTTATTAATTATCTTATATAGTATAGATAATATAGCTAATATACTTAAATATAATATAATTTATATTATTATTTATTCTTATTTAATATTTAGATGTTATCATATATTTACTTATTTTAAATTATAATAATATTTGTATTTATGTATTTTAATCAAATGAATGCACTTCTTTCAAAAACATTTTTTAAAAAAAACATTATTCCAAAGATATTTAGTTAAGATAGTGTATTTACTAATGCATTGCCTGTGTTTTTCTTCAGATCAGAGAATAGCATGCACATGTTGATTGGACAGCTCAGTTCCCATAATGCTCAGTGTCAGCTGGAAGCAGCACGCTGTCTGCATGAGCTGTCTCAGTCCACTCACCCCAGTGTAGGTCAGGCCTGTCTGCCTGCTGGCCCCTACCTCCTCACTTACCTTTCCAGTCAGAGCACCAAGCTAACGGTCAGTGGGTTACCACTTTGAAGTCAGTGTCAGAGGCATGTAATCGATCATCCCTCATGAATTTGTCTCTTTTGTCTTTTCCTTTAGGAGCTGTCTTTATACACTCTGGGAAATCTGTGTCCTGACAGCGCTGTGGTTAGAGAGAAGCTTCTAGCTCAGGGAATAGTTTCTGCACTTGCAAACTGCATTCATGTAAGATCATTTAGGTTACTAATAGTAAACTATTAATTTAGTTAACTCTTATAATTGACTTTAAATCAAATCTTAGAATATATGCTGATAATGTTATTTCATGTCTCTGTATGCATTCTCATTGGCTGAGTCTCACAAAAAAAAATCTGGATTATAATTGATCCTAAATCAAAAGAAAGAGACAAAAAAATTAATTTTGCAAAAAGAAAAGCTTTTTGGACAACTGATAATTATGTGCAGATTTACCCCTTCAGCTATACTTGTTCTTGTTATTATCAGTGGTGATTCTCAGTACTGTAATAGTAACATTTTTCATTATTTAATTTTTTTATTTTTCATATCACAGTAATGGGAATTTGGGGGGGGGGTGTTTAACTGTCATGTAATGCAAAAAAATAATAAAGTAAATAAATAATAATGTCACAATGCAACAATAACAACAAAAAAATCTTTAAGCAAAACATTATTTCTTTTTTCTTTATTTATTTTTAATTTAAATACCAAAACACATCCAGACATATTGTTTTTTATGGAGTTTTTGTTGTTCTTGTTATTGTCAGTGGTGATTCTCATTACTGTAAGAATAAAATTTTACATGGTTTATTTAATTTTTCATATTACAGTAATAGGAATTTGGTGGTGGTGTTGGGGGGGGGGGGGGTTTAGTGTGTTTAACTGTCATGTAATGCAAAAAAATGAAATAAATAATAATGTCACATTGCAAAAAAAAAATGTATTAAACAAAATAAAAAATCGTAATTTTTTCTTTCTTTTTAATTTAAATACCATAACACATCCAGACATACAACTTTTGTGGATTTTGTGTTCTTATTATTCTCAGTGGTGATTCTCATTACTGTAAGAGTAATATTTTCCTTTTTTATTTTTATCAAATTTAATAATAATAATAATAATGTCATAATGCTTTTTTTTTTTGCAAAATATTTTTTTTTTCTTTTAGCAAAATATTATTTCTTAACTTTTCTTTCTTTTTAATTTGGGTTAAAATGTGACTTGGACATGTTCTTGAGATCATGAAATAGATTGTTTTTCCGTTCTAGAATCAGAGGTATAATTTGGCCGTTGTGGAGGCGATTGGCTTCACTTTGTCTCAGCTGCTACAGGCAAAAAACGCAACTGAAAAAATCATCCCGTAAGTGACCACAACTTGTTTATTTTTGTTCATTTGCAGTATTTGTGACAAGTGAACTAAGGTCTTGGCACATTGAAATTGCTATAGTTTACTATAAAAACTTAATGCTAAAGAAAATATTAAGATATTTATCACAAATTTTTCTGTCCTTGTTTTATATTTAAAACCCCAGAGCGGTCATGGCTTCAGGAATAGTCCCTCATGTGATCTCAGCATTGACTCCAGATCCTGAATTTGGTTACGGGCCAGCGATTGAGTGTACGTGGTGTTTGCACTATTTAGTCAGCAGGTGTGGTCTTTTCTCCTTTCGTAAAAACTTACTAAATAATGACAGAGTAATGGAGAGTTGTGCTAAAACCTGTTTAGTGCCAGTTCCTCCAGATGGCATGACTTCTCTTTCAATCTCTATCTGGAACAAAAAAAAAGGCTAGTGAGTAAAACATCAGCTGAATTGTGACACGATGTTGTGGTTTGCAGAAATGTGGATAACTCGATCGCTCAAGGCGCCCTCTCGCAGTGCAGTGCTGTTTTGATAACACTAGGAGGCGCTGTTGCTCAAGGAAACTTGGAGGGTGGAATAGAGTTGGTAAGTCATTACAGCACAACATTTTATACCCACATCACGTACATACTGCACATCTGGGTTAGGATGAGCGTAATTTTAAATGATTGTGTTCACTGAATAGAAACACTGCCTATATATAATTCAATTATCAATGCTTTTATAATTAATGCTTACTATTACATTATTTTATGAATTACGAACAAGTCATATTTAATCTTAAAATCGAACACAGAAAAATATAAGAATATATACAGTAATTTGATGTGTGTGTGTGTGTTATTTTATGAATTTCAAAATCTAAATATTTAATATTAAAGTTGAACACAGAAAATGTTGCATAAATATGATTAAAATATATAATAATAAATATAAAATAATATAAATTTATAAAATAATAAATACAGTACTTTGGGGGGGGGGGGGATTTTATATATATATATATATATATATATATATATATAAAATTTCCAAAGTACTGTATTTAATATTTTTTATATTTATTATTTTATATGTATTAAATATATATATATATTAAGATAATACATACTTATCAGAGAGAGAGGGAATTAATATAGAATTAGAATATCTCAGGAAACCTATATTGGAATTATGGAATTGATGCCAAAGCAAGGTCGTACTTTCTCATACGTAATAATATTTGAACTTCTATAAACTGAACAAATTGCCCAGTTCATCAGCAGAATGATCATGTGGTTATTGTGGCTCTCTCATCCTCTAAAAACTGCTTTTACCTGCTTTCCTCTGGACTGTGACTTTTGTTTTTGCTGTGCAGCTCATTTGGCCTCTTCTGCGTTGCCTTGGTAACCTGCTGGTCAGTGGAGGTGATGTAATGCCAGAGGACACTCGTCTCCTCGCCGCGCTCTGTGTCTTTAGTCAGGCTTACCTTCACCCTCATCCTGCTCTGTCCAGAGAGAGCCTGTGGGCGCTCAACAACCTCACCGGTGAGCAAGACTTTAGCATGCATGTGCTTAAATTGATTAACGCCCCAATTATTCATCCCAGTTAAAGCTCAAACTCAAATTAACTTGTGTTTATTGGAGAGAACACTATTCTCACAATTATAACTGTGATGCACTGTCTTATGTTTTTCAGCTGGCTCCAGTGGGTTCTGCTCTGGCCTGCTGCTTCTTAATATGGTTCCCATATTAATCCAGTTTCTGTCTTTCTCTAAAGGAATTAACTCAATGGTGAGGAACCAGCATGCAATATATACATCAATCTAACATATCTACATTTTTGGGCTGCGACCCACTATGAAGTGTATGATCTTCCAATGACCCATATTAAAGTACTGAAGAAAAAAAACATACGTGAAAAATATTTGAGAATAATTTACTCTCCCATTCAAAATTTGGAGTTTTATCATTTTTGTAAAACAAAAGAATATTTTAAATCGATTACAAGTGATGGTGAAGACATTTATAATGTTCTAAAAGCTTTTAAACTTATTCATCAAAGCGTCCTGAAAAAATGTATCACGGTTTCCACATAAATATTAAGCAGCACAAATGTTTTCAACATTGATAATAATAATAAGTTTCTTGAACAACAAATCAGAATATTAGAATGATTTCTGAAGAATCATGTGACACTGAAGATTTTCTTGCATCACAGGAATAAATTAGATTTTAAAATATAATCAAATAGAAAACATTTTTTTAAATTGTAATTTTATTTATAAACTGTAAGTATACATGTATATATGATTCATATTGTTTTCATAGTAGAAATATTTCTTACATTTTTTTTATACTTGTTTGACTGTGTTCACTTAATATTGGTGTTTCTGTCATAGTAAATCACTGCTGATAGATTACTTGAATTTACTGTATTGTTTTTAAAAAGTTTTATATTCCTTCTGAAGCAATTCTACTATACTCGTCGTATTCACTCACATCATATCAACATGTACATTTTGATAACATACACAGATCAATTTTAGTTCTCACACAATTATTGTTGTTTGTACAAGGCACTGAGAGTTCTGGGTAACATCGCCCATCATGGCACAGAATACTGTGTTGGTTTGACAGAAGCGGGGCTGCTGACTGCCCTCTGTGCCACACTCAAGATGGCCGAGCCAGAGGTGGTCACCCTGAGCCTGGAAGTGCTGTACATGCTGCTATCCAGCAGCGCACAGGTGAATGAGATCATTTAAGAGTCCATTCTCGCTTCAAATAGTATTGCAATACTATAATAGTTTTTATTAATAATTTTAATAAGTTTTCATTTTAAATATTTTACAATTTCATTTTAATTTGAAACTTAGTAATTTTGCTGTTCTTGTCTTTTTTTTTATTAGTTTTACTTAAAAACAAAAATGTTTAGTTTTAATTTTAGTTAACGATAATAACCCTGCACTTCAAATCATTTTATATTGATCTTTGTAAGAAACTTAATGACAGGCTTACTTAGAATGACTCAACAAGCAAATTTAATGCAAGTCCTCCTGCTTGTAACAGGTGCTGGAGGAGTTTACGAGGTTAAATGGTGTTCCTCTGCTGGAAGCCATTCAGTATAACAGTGAAGGAGAGCAACGTGTCAGAGCCGCCTACATTCTCGATCATCACTTCCCTTCTTTCTCTGAGGTCAATATTGCATTTACCTGCTATTATTTATGGACATATTATATGTGAGGAATCACCATGACCAATATTCTCTTTTTTTTTTTCTTCTTCTTCTTCTTTTGTTTAAGGGTGGAGAGCCTTTCATCGTAGCACGTCCAATGACAGAATTGCAAAGATTTTCTGTTTTCTTCAAAGCAAACTGAATGGACCTTTTAGCACTTAGTTATTCTTTCATTCTTGTTTTCTGAATTGTACAGAAAATAAATACCTTTTTTACTGCACATATGAAGCATGTTCATGTGTTTTTGCTGCTGATCCCACTAACCAGAGTGCATGCACAGAACAGCATTTTAATGGTTTTATAAGTATAGTGAATATATCTGTATGTTGCCATTTCTTCACTACAGGCGTTACACAATCCTCACATTAAAGTGACAAAAACATAAAAACATACTAACATGTCTATTTTGTTTGCAATACTAAAACAGTGAATGTTTATCGAATACATAAAGGTCCAAAAATAGTCCTTATTTTATTTTATGCTATCAAAAAGTTCAACTGAAATCTATGACCAATAAATAAGCGAATTTTCACTTATTATTATAGAATAACAATGAAGTAGGGCAACCAATAAATTAATTCTACTGTGAATTCTCATATGCATTAATATTCATATTAATTATTATTTAATATCAAGTTCTCTCTAAAATGTACAATTGTGTTGTAGCAATATCATTATATTATTAATGTAAATAAAGGGTAACCCATTGAAAACAGGTAAACAGCTGCAGTATGTCTGATATGAAACACTTTGTCCTTTATGTAACAGCGCCGGTTAAGCGTTATGAAAGCAGCAGAACATGACAGCAGACCTGCGCGTGTCCGTGAATGAAGGTGACGCCGTTATTTGTGTTTAATCCGCTGATTTATGTCTCGCTAATGAGATTTACAGCGCGTTTGATCAATGTTTGTGTGCTGAGCTACACGCTTCCTGTAACTTTGTTGTTGTTGTTTTTAGCATTGCAGCTAAGCTAATAGCATAAGTCGACTGGAAGGTGTATTGTGTCACATAAACTGATAAAACGCTACAAGACATTTATCAGACGGTTTTAAGATCGTGTCCTATTTGGCAAGGAAATGCACTTTAGATTATTAATGAACAACAACATTAGCTACCGTCTAATTTGTTTCACTGGCTGTCTCAAACCTAGTGAGCTGACCAGACAGCATTTTAGGGCTCATTTGTCTCGAGACAGCCGTGTTTTGCGCCTAAAAGTACTGTCTAGTTAGCAGCTCCCTAGATTTTGACAGCTGCCAAGTTTTATTATTTATTGGTCATAGATTCCAGTTGGACAGTTGTCCAGGTTTATGATGTTTAGTTAATGTAGATGTTTGGATAGGAAACACATGCATTACTGTGTATTGAATTGGTGTGTATGTGCTCCTTGTTGTTCACACAATGACAGTAAGATCTTGATGAATCTACATTGATTAATAATGTCTACACATAATAATTAGACTGTAGGGTTTAGATTGTAGTGATTAGATCAATTCAAGAACTTCAGATGTCAAAGAGTGGCTTAAACTATTATATAAAACTGTGTGTGTGTGTGTGTCTGTGTGTGTGAATCTCTCGTGTCCATTCAGGATCTCCTGCAGAGCTACTGACCACCTGCATTTCAATGGGATCCTGCTGAGCGGTATGTAGTTGCACCAAAACACAACATGCATTCAACATGTAAAGCTTCAGTAAAACAAAACATGCATTCATCATGATAAAACCTTACTCAAACAAAATGTGCATTCAGCATGATTAAGCTTTAAGCTAAAACAACATGCATTGAACACGATAAAGCTTCGTCCCATCACAGCATGCATTAAACGTGATAAAGTTTCATCTAAACACAACATGCATTCAGCACGCTAAAACTTAAACACAACATTATAAAGCCTGACCCAGACAGTACACATTTAACATGATGAAACTGCAACAAAACACAGGATGCATTGAACATGCTGAAACTGCAGCAAAATCTAAAACAAAACATCCAGAATACTAATGTTATTCCCATAATAATCCCCTTTATCTCACTCGTTCTTTAGATTCTCATCTATGTTATAGTTTATTTCTGCGGGCGCATCATGCAGTTGAAGGCTCATCTTCGTTTCTGTCAGAGTTGTTTGTGGTTCTGTAAAAGTTCTCAGCGGCTGTTCTCACTCTGTACTGCGCACAGGTATGCACGACCAAATTTAATTTATCTGTTGAATACAGATGAAACATTTTCATCTCAGCAATAACAATACATGGAGCTTCCAAAACCAAAATGGTTTAGCTCAAATGCTCAAGTCTCTGTGTTTTCTAGTATAGCAATACGTATAGTTATGAATGCCCACTTTTGCCACAGAATAAAATATATAAAAAAGATATTTGCAACTTAAGTTTACTTCTCATAAGTCTGACTTTTTGTCTTTTGTACTGAAAAACAAAACAAAAATACTGAGTAAGAAAAATACTGAGTAAGTCACTTTTTGCAGTGAGAGTTTTATTGTAAATCTTTATTTGAACAATTATGTAAATGCATCCTTCGGAACTGATGTTGTCATCTATAGACCAGAATATTATAGAGGCATAATTGTTGGCTCAGAACATCCTAGCTGCTACTTAACAATCACCTTCACGTTTCTGTTAGAAAATATAAAAATCTATTTTTGACTTATTGTTATAATCAGGCTGTTATATTACTTAACATTATTTTGTAAATTATCATCAAGGCCATGAGATTATGAGATTTGGCGGAAGATATTATTTTTGTAGAGTGACTATTATTTTAGTTTTTGTAATCTTGTCATCATGAAGACAGTGTTGAGAAATTATTTGTTTTCATTGCCTCTTTTTCTGTTTATAGGTCATCGACCAATTACTATGAACTTCTCGGTGTGAAACCAGATGCTACGTTGGAGCAAATTAAGAATGCATTTTTTGACAAATCCAAAAAGGTTATTTTCTAGGGATTTTTCTGTTATTTTAGAGTGATTTTGGTTATAGAGTCTAGTGTTATGATCACTTATATTAACTATAACATTATCATCCACCAGTTTGGACACTTTTATAGTTATCTTGGTAACACTTTACAATAAGGTTCGTTAGTTGACAACATTAGTAAACATGAACTCAGAATGAACAATACTTCTACAGCATTTATGAATGTTAATGTTAATTTCAGCATTTACTAATTCATGTTAGTTAATACATTAACTAATGTTAACAAATGACACCTTATTGTAAAGTGTTACCGTTATCTTTTATAGTTATTTTAAAATTTTATTTTATTTATTGCGACATCTATATGCTTTGACAATGGAAGAGGAGTTAGTAATATGCATGTGATCAAAGCATTTTGCAATTTGTATTAGTTTAATTTGTCAAAAGCTGAGGCAGATCCTCAGAATTTCTTGTCTAATGCATAGTTTATCCTTAGTGGTAAAAAAAAGTAGACTGTTTGCATTGCATTCCTACAATATTGTATGGATGTACAAAAATTATGCCTAGCTATACACCTCCTCACCCCTAGAGAGAGCTGTTCGGTTGTGGCAGAGAGACTGTTGTCTGTTCCCATAGTATTAAATTTTTAGGCACTTATTCTTGAATTTTATCCTATTTGTTTAGTTGTTGAGTTTACTAGGCACATTTGTTTTGTTGGATAATTTGTCAACCTGTCACAAATTGAAGCAATTAAATATGTTGATGAGAGAACATCAACAAACAAAAGTCGTGAGGCAGTTATGCATGTGTCTGCGAGAAAGAGAGTGAGAAACATCTGTTTACGGGTGAAGGAGGCAGAGTGACGGCAAGATAGAACCACTGCATGCTTGTGTGTGTGACAGGAGATGAGGGTACAAACCAAGGATATGGGCGCTTTGTTTCCGAGTCAGAAGCAGATAAAAGCTTTATGAGTGATGTGACTTATAGAACAAGTGAGAGTGGAAAGGTGAAAAGGTCATATAGATGAGGCTTGTGCCATATTCCGTTCACTAAATATGAAATATGCATTAATCTGATGTTTTTATGAATTCAATTCATTAAGGATACTAAATATTTTTGTGCAGGTGCCGTTCATGTTCTTTGAATTGTTTAAATTGATAAATGTATATAAAAGTGTAATGTCATTGGTTTGATATGAAAAAAAAGTCCATCTTCTCATCTTCAGTTGCACCCTGACAGTGACCCATCCAATCCCGGTCTGCACAGTCAGTTTGTGCAGCTGAACGAGGCATACAGGGTGCTGAGCAGAGAAGGGTCCAGACGAGATTATGACCTCAGGCTGAGGTACCCGTACACTGCAGGTCCGGCCTTCAGATCCTCCAGCTCCACCAACAGCCCCAGGTGACTGTTAGCTCCATTATTAGCCAACCTGATGTTATTAAATGGGATTTTACTGAATTAGTATAAGTGGGCATCTTATACTAACATGAAGGTTATAGTATTGGCATATATACTGTAGAAACCAGGGGCCTTAAAAAAAAAAAAAAACGCACAGATTTGATCCCAAATTTCATTAATTTTATCCTATGTCAAAAATGAGGAACAAATCGGCAGAAACTAACTAAAACTGACCTAGCAACCACTCAGAACACCCTAATAACTTTATAGCAACATGCTAAAAGCATCTCAGAACACTTTAACAACCCCATAGCAACATCCTAGCAACTGCATAGCAACATCCTGAAAGACTTTCAGAACACTTTAACAACTGCATAGCAATGCCCTAGCAACCACTCAGAGTCAAGCCTCTCAGAATGCTTAAACAACTGCATAGCAACACCCTAGCAACCACTCAGAGTCAGAACACCTTCGCAACTGCATAGCAACATTCTGAAAGCCTCTCAGAACACTTTAGCAGCTCCATGACAACGCCCTAGCAACCACTCAGAGTCAGAACACCATAGCAACATGCTGAAAGCCTCTCAGAACACTTTAGTAACTGCATAGCAATGCCCTAACAAGTCAGAATTAGGGTTGCCACCCGTCCCTTAAAATACGGAATCGTCCCGTGTTTAAAGGTAAAATGATGCGTCCCGTATCAAATCAATATGGAATGCGATTTGTCCCGTATTTTACAAAAGCCAACACATAGTTGAATCAACAAATAAGTATTTTGCACTGTTTATAATACTAATAGCATTTACAATGAAATCAGTTTCAAAAGAAGTATTAGAGAAGCTCATTTGCGCGTAATTGCATTTTGGCGTCTTTGTTTCCATAGCGATGGAGTCTCCAGATCTCGCCCCTTTAAAACAGCATGCTCTAAACCTGCACTGTTTAAAACATCTAGGAACTCACATCCGCCTTTTGAACAAAAGGCTCTCCAGATGTAGGGCTGCATGGGAAAATAATCAATGGGTCTGTCCTGTAACTAATGATGAATGCGCAGTTTGCTTGCAGAGAAGCATTTCAGTTGTCCATGGTAGACAGTCTGACTTAAAGAGGTAGTTCACCCAAAAATGAAAATTTTGTCATCATTTACACACCCACAAGTTATTCCAATAGTATGAAAACAATTTTTGTTGAATAATACACAGAAATATTTTTTAAGAGACGTGATGTTGGCAGTGATCATTTTGGGTATATGTGTTACACACTTAAAAATAAAGCTTCTTTATTGGCATTACTGGTTCCATGAAGAACCTTTAGCATTCATAGAACCATTCCAGTGTACAAAAGATTCCTAAAAGTGGAACCTTTGTCTTCACACTAAGTTCTTTTAAGAACTGTTCACTGAAAGGCTCTTTTTGGAACCGAAATGGTTCTTCTATGGCATCACTGCTAAAACCCCCTTTTGGAACTTTATTTTTAAGAATCATGTTACAAAAGATTATGGTTCAGTGGCTGAAATACCAGTGTTGTGTCTCTGTTTGTCAGTGCGGAGGCTGCAGAGAGCATGCGTTACTGGGAGCAGTTCAGACAGGCCCAGCCTCAGGAGAACACGGCTGAGGAGCGGGAAAAGAGCAAGAAACGTAACATGCGTTTGGTGGGCTACTGCGTGCTAACCATGCTACTCAGTCTCTCCGTACATTACTTTGGGTTCAGGTAAGCGCTAATACATAGTATTGACATCAACATGCACAGCGTTCCATCCTAATATTTTCCAACACACTCTGAATGATGCTGCGCTGATAAGTGAGTGTTTTGCAACTGTTTGTATGAAACACAGTGCAAAATGTTTTCTTTTGTTCATGTGTCGGTTTTCTGATGAGTACATGATAATGATGTTTTGTTTTTGAAACGCATTTCGTCTGTCCCAGAGCCAGACAAACCCCAGTAGAGTGTGTTCACTGGTTTCCCATAATCCCTGATGTTTAGTTATGCTTTTCCGTATCAGCTAAATGTTTTTACACCTTGAATTCAGGCGACTGAGATTAAGTATCTTCTATAAACAGACACTGCTCGCTTGACGCGTAGCAGAAGTGCACTTAAAATGTTTTGAAAAATGATCACGTTTTATTGCCCTGTCAGTGCCCGTGTGCCCTTTTAAATGCGACCCTAAAGTTATGTGGGCACATCGTGGATGTCTGTTCACCCCTCCAAATATATATGTTGGCAGTAAATCTGTTCACCTTTGACCCCTGGGCTGGTCTGTCATGCAGGAAACTGGAAGAGGTCCATAATAACTTCATGGATGAGAAGGATAGAGTCATCACTGAGATCTACAACACATCCAAAGAAAGAGCCAGGTGGGGAACGCTTTGAAGTTACACGTGTCGCCTCAGGAGGCACATCAGAGGTTTTGAATACAAAAGCTGTAGCGTTTGAAACCGTTAGGGGATAAACTGTTAACACGTAAAGGAGAGATCAAGTAAGATGATTATAGATTCATCTTATGTTATTTGACAGCCTTTATGGATTTGTTCTTTATTAGCAACTCAATCAGCCCCCTAATGAGGTTTAAGTACTATAGGTAAATGTAATTTGTAAGTCACTTTGGATAAAAAGCTTCTGCTTTGGATAAAGGCAGAAAATTTTGAGGCAAAAAAATGCTATTTAGGATCATCAAATCAAACCAAATCTCTTTATTGTCACACATCATGTACACAAGTGTACCGATGGTGAAATTCTTAGGTACAGGACTCTGTGCCATGGCAGTACGAGCAACAATATATGAAAAATTTACATATACATAACCAACAATATACACACTTTACACAATATACACATTTGCACAATATACAATAAACAATGGACAATTGTACACAATATACAATACACATTTTCCATAATATACACATAGTAAACTGTATTCTCAAGAGACTTATAGATGTATGTATGTATAGCTTTTATATTGACTTACATTGATGTATACTGTTAGTGTTTTACTGTGAAGTTCAGTGCAGTAGTTTGTTAGTGCAGAAGAGAGATGGAGCTGCATGTGTTCTAAGCTGTGCAGTGCAAT
>JAFVLL020020061.1:70395-98440 GCA_021397915.2 Tor tambroides | reverse complement strand
CTATGAGAAGCGTTATACATGGACGCGCGTGCGGTTGCTGTGCTGTATTAAAGCTTAAATCAGGATAAATCCGTATATTAAAAGCTATCAGAAGCTGTAGCACTTACAAATAACAGCTATCTAAAAGTGTGAACCAAAAAAAAACATACCATTAAAAGCCGTCCTTGCACAGGTTCTGCGCGATCCTCTTCACTAATATCCTCTGCATCTCATTCGGGCTCAGATTGATAAGCAATATAGATGACGCCATTGTTTACAATACAACCGGAGCACATGCCGCCGGGCTGAGGGGTGGGACGTTCAGACGCGCAGTAGAGGCGGTTTAGCCAATCACAACACTCTGGACCAGCTAACCAATCAGAGCCCATTACGTTTTCTGAGGGAGGGGCTTCATACAACCAGGAAATAATCTGGGCGTTTAACAGAGAAGGGACAGAGAGGTGTGGAATAGAGGTAAATTATGTGAAAAATAATGCGTTTTTCAAAAAACTAAGCATGAACATATGTTTGACTGCACCCCATAAACACAGTCAAGCCTAGAAAAAAAGCAGTCAACCACCCCTTTAAAATTTACATTTGATATATAATTATTAGTGTTTCATCAACCCACTGCAGTTCCCTCACAACCTCTCATTTAGTAAACCATGATCTTGCATAATGACAGTGAGTTTTGCATGGTGATAGCACATTCATATTTTCTTTAGAAATTGTAAAAAAATGTATTTACCCATGCTGCTTTCTGATTTTCCTCAGAGTGAACGGCTTCAAGAAGCAGCAGGAGATCTTGAGACAGAAGCGCGCCGAGTTCCTGGAGAGATACAAGATCCGTAGTAATGGAGAAGAGAAATAAAGCAAGGAAAAGACAGATCTAGAAGAAGCTCATCGCAGAGGGTTATGGAGAGAGTGCAGGTTGTGGATGAATGTTGAAGAGTGAATTGTAATTTGTGTTCATAGATTTTATCAAATTTTCTAGGGTCACAGTGTGTCAGATCCACAAATGCAGCAATATTTCAGCCCTTTCAGCCCAAGTCTGTCAGATTAATGTGTCACAGGGTACAAGGCAAATCAGGCTGATTATAGGCCAATATGGCTTCTCATGAGGTGTTTTAAACACCTGTACTCTTACTGTATTGCCTGCATTTGCAGGCGACATTGTAACTGCACCTGGAAAGGGTGTTGTGGAAACATTGCATTCCTGATAAAGTAGTTCATCAAAACACTGAAAACACTGTACATTGTGCACTTTGTTAAGCTCAATGTGTGTGTGTGTATGTGTGGGAGAGAGTTTCTCATGGAAGAATGTTATACAGATGGACAGATCAGTGCTGTCCAGTGCGTTTTATTTCAGGTGCTGGTTATTTTCCAACTATACTGAATGCAACATCAAATAATCTTATCTTAAACAGGAAGTGAATGGGTCTTTGGCAAGTAATGAGAAGTTTCTTTTACCCATGTAATAGATCTAGGCTGCATATCAAATGCATTTCCTACAAGTTATTTTACAGCAAGATTATATTAAACAAGACCCTTATTCTGGATCCAAACTCTTCGCAGACCCCTGTTGTCACAAGGCATAGATCCCAAAAATGAAGTCTTTTTAGATATCCAAGTCATTGTCTTTTTTGAAGAGTGGAAAAGTATTTTAGGGTTTGACATTTAATGTAAATTCTGCATTAGACATTCACCAGAGTGCCTTCAACTATATAAATCAAATATTGATTTTGTGTGAAATCACTCTAATGCAAGCCTTAATGTAATTGGGTTTTAAGTGATCAATTATTAAAGATGATCTGGATCTCAGTTTTTTTGTGTCTCTATAGATTTTTTTTGCAAACTTCTTCACTGTTCTAATACACAACCATTCAAATGTTTGGGGTTGTTAAGATTTTTTAATGTTTTTGAAGGAAGTCTTTTATGCACACCAAGGCTGCATTTATTTGATGCAGTTGTATCATGACAGTATTAATGTATTTGGTCTTGGTGAAATAGATCTACTATGCTGCTGCTGAATTGCTGCTGTTGTTGTAGGTTATTGCAGTTGTTGTAGATTATTGCTGCTGCAACGCAAGTACAGAAACTTGATTCTGCCATTACATGCGCAGATATGGTGCTGTGAGTATACTGCTGCTGCACAAGTAGCATATATAACCTGTAGCAGATCTGTACAGGTGGAGCTGGGGAAGGTGGAGAGTTTCAGAGGAACTCTGAAAGTGTGCTACAAAATGCTCTAGTGGATGCTAACCAGCCATTCAAATGTAAAGCAGCAAGCTTATTGGCTGTGTATGCAACATGAATCAATCAGCTTGGGCCAGATAGTTTAATGCTGTGAATATCATCAGTTTGCATTAACGAACCATAAGCCTGTGCCTTGGCATTAAAAACATATTTTAATATTGTGAAACAATATTATAGTTTAAAGAAGCTGTTTTCTATTTGAATGCATTTTAAAACGTAATTTATTCTGTAATGTCAAAGCTGAATTTTCAGCAGTCATTACTCCAGTCTTCAGTGTTCAGAAACAAAAAGAAATCATATGCTGATTTGCTGCTTAAAAATCTTCATTATTATTGTCAGTGTTGAAAAGTTATTTTATTTGAAATGGATAAATGGTATGTTTTGTAGCACTATAAATGTCTTCACTGTCACTTTTGATTAATTTAATGCATTCTTGCTAAATAAGTGTTCTTTCCTTAAAAAAAAACTTAATGACCCCCAAATTTTGATCCATAGCATATATTTCCAGAAGCATTAGTGATATTTGCTAAGGTAAGCAACACTTTTGCTACTGCATATTTGATTTGACTCATGTTTTTCACCTTCCCATAGACTTGCTTTGTTTGTTGTTGTTTATTGCCCAACTTTTTAACTCCTCTTAGTAAACAAAAACCTCTACTATGTCATTCCCAATTTGCAATTTTCTTTCCTGACATTCTAGAATCCATACAGCAGAAAAATGTCACAGAAGCCTCACATTTCCAAAGTCTGTGCAGATGTTAATGATCTGGGCTGTTCTGTGACTCCACGGCCCAGGACTCAGTCTGATGTGGTTTTCTGATATGGCATGGGCCCATATGCAGGTGCTCCTCTCTGCTCAAGTCTGATCTTGGAGATACCA
This sequence comes from Tor tambroides, assembly GCA_021397915.2. Taxonomy (NCBI): domain Eukaryota; kingdom Metazoa; phylum Chordata; class Actinopteri; order Cypriniformes; family Cyprinidae; genus Tor; species Tor tambroides. Next base: position 95,325 of record JAFVLL020020061.1, on the reverse strand, counting down.
GCTTTCAGGAATGAGTCAGGGACAGTTTTGATGTTTTTTCTGCTTGTCTGTCTCTACAAGAGCACCTATCATTTTGATGTTTTAAAACTAAACTCTTTTTGGGCACCGTCTAGAAAGACTACACAGAAATACTAACAACATCGCCCACAGTTCAGCAGTATCAATGGTGAAATCTTGTGACCTTGGCCCGATTTGTTTATTTGGATATGTGATGGCTGGACCTTCTCTCCTGACCACTCTGGATTTTCCAGAAGGCCTTTAGATAGTCATACTCTGAAAGGGCTCTTTTCGGTTGTCAGCTTTAATGCTGTAAGCACTCCAGGAGAAATAGAACAGCCTGCATTCCTGCAGCCCACATCAATTTTTTTTTTTTTTTTGCTCGGTATAACCCAAACATACCTGTGGGTAATGTTGAGGGTCTTCACATACAAGCAAAGTCGAGTGGGTTCAGGTTGGTGAGTTTGTTAAATCAATCAGTTCAGATGCTGTTCAACCAAATTATTTCGAATTTACACCTGAAAATAAAGTCACAGTAGTGACTTCTAAGAATGTGTTGTTTATAATATAGTCATCGCTGTTGATGCACAGAAAAGTTTTTCTTAATTGCTTTAGAAAATGGTTTTAAAACAAATTTTCCGAAATTTTATTTATTTGTTTGTAAACTCTGTCTATAGTCATGGCTATTGGCCATTGTTAAACATGGGTTTAAAGCAGGTTTTCTGGTTTTAAAACATGTTTCTATTTAATTAGCAAGTAAAAGTTTGTCATTTCCGCAAGTGTAACCAGCATTTGAATTTTAAAATTTTGCAAAGATGAGTCCTATCCACAAAACTGATTAGACAAAATTGTATCACATAAAACTAAATAAGAATAGTTAAGTCAAAAATGTAAATTATTATCATTAACATATACACAACTCTTTCAAAACCTGTTACTTTCTTAAATTTTGTAGAACAAATTATTTAAAATGTCCAAGCTGCTCTTTTCCATGCTTTGAAGCAAATGCCATGGTTGTCAAGCAAGATTGTCAGGGCAAAAAAAATGTTTTCTAAAATTTCAGTCAAACTTACGGTTTTTTTTCATAATATTTATATTTTTTTTTTTTTTTTTTTTTTGGAGCTTAAAATTTCCTGTCCCATTTACTTTATTACTATGAAAACAGCTCACAAATTTTATTAATCTGTTATTTTTACAGTTTTACGTAAGAAAGATTTGAAACGACAAAGTAGATAAATGAGGGCATATGAACTGTTCCTTTAAGTTTCATTCTTCCGCAGGAAAATATAGTCCCGGATGATAGTTGGTCTCAATGGTGCTGCGCGGTGATATAGTAGCTAGGTGAACAGGTGTTTCGCGTCATAGCCGTTTCTATACTCTAAAAATGTTTTAGTAACCTCAAAATGTGATTTAAGTGGTAACTGATTTTATTCAAGCCATTATTACATATGACGGAATCAACCGGACTACATTAGGTAGCTAGACCTACTCAGGTGAGACAGATTTAACTCCTTAAGGAAATAACAGCGCAGTTTCGCTTTTAACTGTTTGCCGCCGCTATATATCGATCAATCCACATCCAGAAATGAAATTAACCGTTTTATAATTACCATCCTGTCTGTTTGTAAAAGATAAGTTCTTTGCAAAATGCATGCTTCCTTTCAAAAAGAACCCAAAACACCCTGAGAGGGTAAAGCACTCAAAAATAGACAGGGGGAGTCGGTTAATAATTGTCTACCTCGCGATGCGCGAGCATTACACCTGTGCGGTTCTGCGCGCGAGCAAAGTCTGCGCGTCAGGAGGAAAAAAAAGAAAAGTTCCACGAGCGCGACGGTGACGCGCGCCGAGAGTTGCGGAGCGTGTGAGTCCTGAAGGGCAAATAAGAGACTGGAGAAAACGACCTTAACCATATCAAGGTGCATTTCTCTCGTTCTTATTTCATATAGGCGCATGTGCGTTGCATTGCGCATGTTGACAGTGTAGATTATGTATATGGCGAACATTTTAATTATAAGATCTTGTGTATGACAAGCAAAGCGTCATCATGGGTTTTGGTGGGCTTGATTTCTCTGGTGACCTACAGTAGCACGGGATGCGCCGCACAAAGCGAGTCTGAAATGCCAGACGGGAGACACAGAGACCTTCAGGAGGCTCATAACATCGATTCTTGAGGATATATTTATTTGTTACCGGATATATTTCTCTGGACCTTAAGGACGTACTCTAGTGCCACTGGGAATTTTGCTGCGAGGGAGCCGGTATAAATGAAATGCGTGGAATGCATGGAAAACTCTCCTGTAAAATAACATATATTGGGATTTATTGTAGCTAGTTATTTATAATAAATACGCCCTACGACCATATTGAGCCTCTCAAAAGCCTGATATTATAGCCTACTCAAGGAGTCCCTGTTGTCTATTTGTTCATTTACCTACTTTAAAACTTAAGATATTTCATTTTTGTCTCTTTTTCTCGTTAAGCCATGACAGGGATGACAATTGCCTTGTTTTTTGAGAATCTACTGAGTAAATTGTCATTGCTTGGATTAAAGATGTTGGATTCGGATGTGAAAGTGGAATAATCATTCATAGAGAATTGACAACTGTAAGGACTGGACGTTGGACCTGCTACATATTATTTACACAACTATTTCTGACTTTTCTTGGTGAACTCAAACAATGGGGATCAAGCTGAGAGTTATTCTGGGAATGTTTCAGTTCGTCTCACTTACCAGAATACCAACACAATGTGCCAAAACACCGGTAAGAACATGTTTTTAATTATAATAATAATATATTTGTTATAATTTAAAATATTAGACAGTAGCATTGCAGTGCTCCTACAGTACTTATTTTAAAGTGTGTAGTCTTCATTTAAAAAAAAAATCTTTTCAAGCTTAAATTTAATTAATTTAACTTCTCTGGTCTGTCTTTTATCACATACTTGATAAGTATCTTTTAATTCCTCACTATTACTTGTAAAATGCACTTTATAGAGCTGAGTTAATGCACAACACTCTCCTGGGCATTTTATGTGTTGAAATAACCTGACGGTCATTGACGTTTGGCAGGATGGGAAAGGTGCTGCTTTTAAAGATGTAATACTCTGATAAAAGCCACCAATTAAGTTATCGGTAGACTTATGTTTTGTGTTTAGTGTTGTCTGAGAACACATTAAAGCGAGTTGAGGGTGTCAAAGGGCACATTATGGGGGTGTGGCCTGTATTATAATATCAATGCATTGTGGTGCAATATAGTAATATAAATAATAAAACAATAGCCTATAATATAATGCTAGAATATTTTAAGATTTAAAAAAATATATGTAATTTAATATGCGAATAATATTTTTATGTATTTTATTTTATTTAGTTTTCTCAGTATTCAATATCTACTATATGTCGTGGGTGTAATAATAATTTGTGTGCTTATTAAAATATTTTAATAATATATTTAATTAATATACATGTATTGTAGTATATGTTTGTTTGTCCTAAACACTTTTTTTTTTTTTTTTTTTTTTTTTTGGCTGGGTCTCAGAAGGATAGACAGTGACGCACGTCTTTTCTTTATCTTCACTTAAACAAGCTTTTGTCAACATTACAGCCATCAGGCCAGTAGGCTATTAGCACCAATAGCGTTGCGAGGTGTGATAGTAGCATATGAAGGCAGGATGGCAGAATGCACTGAATTTGCGCATCTCCGTTATTCGTAAGCGCAGCGGTATGTGGTCGGTGTACGTGTGACCGGAGCTCTGCTTTATGGATGCATATCATAAGTCTTCGTAATGATGCAGCTCCACTCATCGTTTGTCCTGTCGTGTTTAGCCGAAACTTGGTTTATTTATGTTAGACTGCAGTTTGGCTCTAGTATATTTAATTTGATGATGCTGAAGGTGCTGTGAAATGTAAACCTTCCGAAATGTTGCACTGCATTACATTGCATGCTGCCAGTCTTGGTGTAAGTGCACCTCAAATGCATGGTAAGGTATGGCATGATTTTCAGAAGTCTAACCTTGTGACCTTAAGGTTTCTCTATGTCACGTGCACAGTGATGTTGAAGTTCCTATTGCCAGGTGGGCAGTGATCAGGGTTGCCAGATCCCAGACAAATTTTCTGCCCAAAACTACACTCGAAAAATTGACTTAAATAGTTTTCACTCAGAAATCGCTTGTAAATTTCACAAGTAGCTACAAAGAATAGCCAATAACAAGGGAATTAATCATGAAAATTTGAAATATAAAGACTGAAATAGTATTTTCTTGTAAAAGATACTCCAATATTCTTAGTTTGCAACTTCAAAAAGAAAAAAAGCATTTTATTCCTCTTCTATTTTGGTACTTTTAATTCTTCCTTTGCTTTTTTGTTGATTTTTAATATTCAGCTGTTTTTTTTTCTAGATAAATTCTTTAAAATGTGAGTAACAAAAATGAATAACACTGTCACAATGATATAAACTGACATAACCATCCATAAAATGCTGTGTCAATAAATTAGTTTTTACATGCTGTCCTTTACCTTACTTTAAATTGTAGTTTGTACACATACAATAAACTCAATATTTTCTTCTGATCTCAGGACCATTGTTTTCTTTTCATTCGCTCTTCTTTCCACAGTCACTCTTGTTTCGTCTTCACGCGAGCATCATTGTGCAGTTTAATCCATAATGCCAAACTCAGTTAACCCGCCTTAAAAGCCCATTCCTGATGTGGGCGAAACTCACATAATCTCTAAATTGTGAGGTGACATCAAACATGCCCCCCATATTTTCCATAAGGTTCTTAGGTTGCCAGATATTCATTTAAAGGATCAATACATATAAAGTAAAGATAGTAAAACATAGTATATACTAAAAAGATCTATCTTCATTGTTCTTTTTCTACAGAAAAACTTTTTGCAGTTCCGGTACATTAAAAAACTAGGCCAAAAAACTTTCCTGCAACTGCATTTTCAAAATAGCACAAATTTGCGGGAAAACCGCAACTCTGGCAACACTGATGGTGATGTCTAGCATTTTCTGTTTGCAATTCAGCGTGTGCAGTGCAGTCTGAGACCACTAGTGAAAATATATCTTGCTTTTTTTTTTTCCAAGTAACTTTATCAGCATAATAATTTAAATATTAAACAATATAGGTGAATTTCAGAACATCTCAGTATTTGGTTTGTCTCCTTTTGCTTTAATGACTATACAGTATTATAACTGACATGAGCAAAACCTGATGATTGTGTTCTCCAGCATGATTTAAGATGATTCAAAGAGCATCTTGTGTTTCAATAAAAGAAAAAAACCTTTTGTAGAAAGAATTTCTCATGCATAATGTCAGAAATTGGTTATTTTCAATTAATGACCTAGAAATACATTGTAAGAAATTATTTCTGGAAGTTAATTAAGTTAATTTGAAGTAAATTAAACAAGGATTACTGGAGTATGTATTAGAAAACATTATCTCAGTCTTTCTACTTGAGAATTTCACATTCAATAAAATGTTTCTTTCCATGTATGTGTAATAATTTACTAGCAATTTCTAGGTAACAAAACTACACCAATTTTTTTTCAGTGAGGTCCAGAATTTCACATCATAATATATCTCTAATTTTAATTCTTGAATTTCTAAAACATTGTTTATTTTCAGTTTAAAATTTAAAAAAATCCCAGATTTTCCCAGAAAATTTTCCATGTGGTCTCAGACTTGGATCAGCTATAGCAGTGCCTGATACCTGCTGTTCATTTTGAAAACCTCAGTTCTTAAAGCTCGATTCCATTCACAGATGCCAGACTGACCCACAGGCCTCAGGTGGAGGGGATTGTGGGAGAATGAGGCAGCTGAGCTGATGATTGGTGCTCAAACTCAAGGGCTCTTAGAAAGAGAGGGCTGACACAGCCAAATCCAGCCAACTGCTGCTGCTAAAAAAACCTGGCAGTACTGTGATTTTCAGTGTGTGTGCATTTCAGAGAGAGAAAGTGAATGCTAATTTGTGTGTGTGTGAAAGTGTGTGTGTGTGCCAGTCGCCTTGCCAGCTCTGAGCTGGCTGCTGTATTTCACAATGGCACCGAGGCAGGAGGTAGATGAGGAATTGACTGACTCAACCCTCATATTGCAACACAGAATCAGCAGACGCCTCTCCCCACATCACTGCCATGCAATGATCTGCCTGTTTTCTGATTAATATTGCACTTAATTACATTAAACCTTTATTTGATGTCATCATTACAGAATAAATGCACAGAAACACAGGGTATAAACTGAATGTGCTGGCCTATATCAGTGTAAAATCACCTATAATACGATTGTCACACATGCTTACAAAAACTACCCACACAGTAAGCAGTCAGGCATGGTGCAAGGAAGCCATGTATGTGTGTGTTGTTTGCGCTGCAGTTCAAAGTCTGCTTTCTCACTCAGAGGTGACCTTGTTCCAGTGCGTGGACCTCACCGTATAAGGGGCGTGTTTGTGTGAATGTGTGCTAACATCCACCTTTATGCTGCTCTGGCACAAATAAAGACTAGAAATGCATTATAAGAAAATGTTCTCAGCATTATGTTGACTGGAATCAGCTCTTCATGGCACCATATATAGTGTGTGCTTTTGTTATTGTCTTTGCTGTATGTTGTGTCTGATGCTTTGTCTGTGTCCTTTCCTCTAGTCAGACCACTGGATGCCAACAGAGAGCCATAAGTCTGGAGAAGGTATTGAGCCTTGCTTTCTTTTGTTATCTTATTCTCATAGGTGCTTTACTGAGGTTATATAATATATAATAAAACAGAGTATTATAATAAAATAACTCATTCTGGTCCTCAGTGCTCATGGCAGAATACCTCTTTGGCAGCTACTGTGTCATTACATTGCACCCATAAAAGCCACCTACAGTAAAAGTTTGGAAAATTTTCTTCTGTTTTAAAGAAAACTTTAATTCAGCAAGGATGCACTGAATTAATCAAAAGTGACATGAAAGATATCTGAAGTTACAAAAGACTTCTGCAATCAAAAGAATACTGGGAAAAGAAATGATTTCAAGAAATATATTAAAGCAGCAGCACAGCTGTTTTTAACATTGATAATAATAAGAAATGTTTCTTGAGTAGCAAATCAGCATATTAGAATGATTTCTGAAGGATCATGTGACTCTGAAGACTAGAGAAAATTCCACTTTGCGTCACAGTATAAATTACATTTTGAAATGTACTCAAATAGAAAACAGTTATTTTAAATTCTAATAATAGTTCACAATATTACTGTTGTTACATTAGCGACTTTTGTACGGTAGCATGTTAACCTTGATTTCAGCAACTATTTATTTTATTAGAAGTCCACTGAAAGAATCAATAATTTAATTAATGTTGTCTTTAAAGCAATAAGTACTTAAGCAATGCTATATTGTATGAAAAGATGGTTTGGAAAGTAAAAAAAGTTTTTTTATGTTACATTACAGGTGCATTACAGATCAGTGTATTGGTTTCTTTAAAGTACCAGTATATTGGTGCTATTTAAAGGAATGTTCTGGGTTAAATATAAATTACACTCTATAAACAGCATCTGTGACATCCTGTCAATTACCGCAGGAAATAATTTAAATATTTTAGTTTGTAAAAGCAAAGAAATCTTCACTGACAATGCACTTATTGTACATTTGATAAATGTTAAAAATGCATACTATTTTGAAAGTACAGCCTGAACTTTATACGTGTTCACATGAGACTGGTGCAAGAGAATCACTTACAAACATTTTGCACCATGTAATGCTTTACGCACATGGATACCAGGCACAGATTGTTTACACTGAGAAAAATCAACCAACAGGAATTCTGTTGATAACACATCTAACAGATATTGCGTCAATAATTTAGATCCTTGCATCAATATTTATGTCTATATAAATTTATGTATAATGTATAATCCATTTATGCACATGTATAATGTTGTTTTAAATTAATGATGAGGCAGGTTGTCTAATTAACCTTCCAGAATGAATTAATGTAAAGTTTATACAACAGCTTGTCACAGATTCTGTGCTGAACCTGGAACGTTCTATAAAGAGCAAATGGGTGTCTTTCTCAGTGTTATTCATTTATTCTCTCTCTCTCAGTGGTGAGGTGGTTGGATGTGTATCAGAGAAGCGGATGTCATCCCAGAGAGACGCTGGTGGAAGTTTGGCGGGAGTTTCCGTGGGAGACGCATCACCTCTTCCTGCCGTCGTGTGTAACGCTGCGCCGCTGTGGAGGCTGCTGCTCCGATGAGGCACTGGAGTGTGTGCCGTCACAAACACACACACTTGTAATGGAGGTACACACACACACAAACCAGTGCACTTAATGCAGAGTTCACACAGGTGCAGTTCCTCGCATTAATTATGGACGTGTTCCATAAACATTCGACATCCAGTATCTTTTTATTAATAAATGCCATATATTTTGATATTTAGTTATCTAATGCAGTGGGATTCATTCACTCTTAAAATGTAGCTGAATTGTAAATACTTTTTAGGGACCTCTGTATATCATTACATTCACCATTGTTCAAAAGTTTGGGGTTGGTGAGATTTTTTGTATGTTTTTGAAATTTCTTATGTTCACCAAGGCTGCATTTATTTGGTCAAAATTACAGTAAAAACAGTGCTATTGTGAAATATTATTACAATTTGAAATAACTTTTTTCTATTTGAATATAGCTTAAAACACAATTTATTCCTGTGATGCAAAGCTGAATTTTCAGCATCATTACTCCAGTCTTCAGTGTCACATGATGCTTTAGAAATCATTCTATGCTGATTTGCTGCTTAAGAAACATTTCTTATTATTATCAGTGATAAAAACAGTTGAGCGGCTTAATATTTTAAAAGTGTTGTTTAAAAAAAATCTTACTGACAACAAACTTTTGAAACGTTTTGAAATTCTTTCATTTCACCACTCACAGAAACACTCATATATAACACTCACAGAAACCTTTCACACATACATGTACTATTTTACATTCACATGCTTAATGTGGTGGTATGCAACACTCATATTACACACTCATTTACATGTATACGTCAATAATGACAAATGTTTAGGGGCAAAGTACCTCCACACACAAACACACCCCATATAATGCAAGATCTCAAACCTCACTGCTTAGTATGGTAAATAAAACATCCAGAAAGACACACACACACAGAGGACACACAGCATGAGTTAGTCATACATATTCAGTATGGGTAGATGAAGTCTCCGGTGTAATGGATCAGGTTGGATCCTGGTCACGTACTGTATAGACAGATTGAGGGATAAAAGATGGAGTCATTACTATGCAGAACAGATTGTGCATCTCTCTCTGTGTGTGTGTGTGTGTGTGTGTGTGTGTGTGTGTGTGTGTACATGCATTTAAATGCTGACTCCTGCTCTGTTGAACTCCACAGCTCATGAGGACCTCATACATGAAGCATGAACTTGTGCAGCTGCCTTTTATTGAACATAACCAGTGTGAGTGCAGGTGAGATACATGCTCACACACATACACACAAACTGACCTAGCAATGTCAGTAAGGGCAACATTCCCTTGTAAAAAAGTAAAATATTTAAAAACATTTACTTCATAATAATTTCAAATCTATTAACATATTTACTGATATATCTCTTCAGACTTACTGATATACAAAGTATAATTCAACTTTATTTGGAGTATTACTTGTGCACAATACACATTTCTTAATCTTAAGCCTAAAATGTGTTGTAATATCTCTATTGACGAGGATTGTATGAATAATATCGGTCTTTAAATGCAAGATATTTAAAATGTACCTGAAATATACTTGCAAAGTTCCACAGCACAAACAAATACTTCAGGATATTTAGTATTTTAGTGGGACTTCAGCACTACTTCCGGAACAATTAAAGTGCATTAAGTACAAATTTTATTGTTCCAATTTAGCAGACTTTGAGTATACCAGTATACTAAATAGCATACTAAAAGTACAATTGCAGGGTAATTTTATTAAGCACATAAATGTGACCCTGGACCACAAAACCAGTCTTAAGTCGCTGGGGTATATTTGTAGCAATAGCCAAAAAACATTGTATGGGTCAAAATTATCTATTTTTCTTTTATGGCAAAAATCATTAGGATATTAAGTAAAGATTATGTCCCATGAAGATATTTTGTAAATTGTAAATTTGTATTTTGATTAGTAATATGCATTGCTAAGGACTTCATTTGGACAACTTTAAAGGCAATTTTCTCAGTATTTAGATTTTTTTTTGCACCCTCAGATTCCAGATTTTCAAATAGTTGTATCTCGTCCAAATATTGTCCTATCAACAAACCTAACAAACCTGAAATTGTCCTATCATCCTAACAAACCACACATCAATGGAAAGTTTATGTATTCAGCTTTCAGATGATGTATAAATCTCAATTTCAAAAAATTTACCCTTATGACTGGTTTTGTGATCCAGGGTCACATTTATGGAAATGTATTTGTAGTATACTTAGCATGAGATAAACATACTTCAAATACATTTTAGTATATTTATTTTTTAGGGTTGTTTTAATATAAAGCTAATTATTATGAATCACAGACCATCTCAAACCCTGCGGGGCAGTTCACATGACATAATCTTGTGTTTAGAAAATTCTAGACAAAGCATTATGAAATGGAACGGTAAAAGCTGAACTACTTTTAATTTGATGCACCACCCTAAAATCACTGCGCTTGTGATGCCAAACACTAAAAAACAGTAATGCAACATCAAAGACTATGCATTTGAGCAGAAATTTAAAAAACGGCAACAAACAGGAGAACATGTTCTGAGTGAAAGGCCCTTAACCCTAACTAAACAAAATCATTTTGTATTTGTAGAATAATAAAATCACTTATATGGAAATCCTTATAATTACTAAAAATCAGATCATTATAAAAACCTGAAAAGTTAAGAAAAAAGACTTTGAAATTGTTTGGGATCAGTTTTTTAAATATATTACTACTTTTATTCAGCAAGGATGCATTAAACTGATCATTTTTATGGTTAAAAATGTTAATCAAAGACTGTTTATCAAAGATCCTGAAAAATAAGTATTATTAAGCAGTACAACTCTTTTGTTGATTTCGATTGCTTCTATTGTCCTCATTTGTAAGTCACTTTGGATAAAAGCGCCTGCTAAATGACTAAATGTAAATGTACAACTGTTTTAAACATTGATAATAACAAGAAATGTTTCTTGAGCAGCAAATCAGCATATTAGAATGATTTCTGAAGGATCGTGTGACACTGAAGACTGGAGTAATGATGCTGAAAATTCAGCTTTGCATCACAGGAATAAATTACATTTTAAAACATATAGAACACCACTATTTTAAAATGTAATAACTTCTCTTAATATTACTGTTTTCACTGTATCGTTTTATCAAGTAAGAGACTTCTTTCAAAAACATTTTCAGAGAATCTTACTGACCCTAAACTTTGAATGGTAGTGAAACATGGAGCGAAATTGTACATAATCAAAAATCATTGAATGATAAAAGAGCACAGTTTACACAACTTTATTCATTGTCAGGTTATTAAGCATAATTACTAGAAGATTTACTATGTTTATGAACCATTTTAACCTTGAAAACTCTCAGAAAGAAGGTTTTGTCACATTTTGCCAACTTGTGGGGGGAATTGTGTCCCCTAAGAATAGCTAAGTGAACCCACCCACACACACACACCCCAATCCAAAGCCTATCTGACTTTCAGATCACCCCTCACACACACAAATGCACTTCCACCCTGCTTGTCACATGGGGAATGACCCCATCTCCCCGCGGACTACTTCCTGAACCCAGTCACAGAAAGTCGTCACCCCCGAAACACTCTTCTGTTGGCGTGTAGCCGAGCTGTCAACATCAGCTCTTTATCGGCTCATTGTGAGGTTCTCCTCAAAAGCCTTTTCAGAGGTTGTGGGGTTCGGATTAAGGCCAGGGGTGGAGCCGAGCGTTCGGTAAGAGCATTTACATGCGCTCGCCTCTCTATCCTCTCTTTGTAATACTGATCTGCCCCGTACACACTGAACTCACCACTGTTGACCAACTCTGAGTTACTTAAACACCCACGCTAACCACACAGGCAACCGGCCAACATTATTAACTGCGTCCAATCTGAGGCTCACGTTATCATGCAATAAAACATTTATCTTACTCATAATGTTTACACTCTCACATGCTAGAACCATTATCTTGTGACAAATATATATGCACAATCAAGTACTACTAACATTAACATTAAAATTCTGATCTACATTATCTCATGTTGAGGTATGCAGAGTAATAAATACTAATTTAGTGAATGGTTGTTATGTGGTTGCTTAAGCATTTTGGATGGATACCAGGATGTTCTGGGTGGTTGCTTACTGGCCCAAGTCATATCTTAAAGGAGTAGTTCACCCAAAGATGAAAATTTGTTGATAATGTACTTATGCTCAGATCAACCAAGATGTAGATGAATTTGTTTCTGCCTCACAACAGATTTGGAGGAATTTGGCATTACATCTGATCACTTGCTCACCAATGAGTCCACTGCAGTGAATGGGTGCCATCAGTAGAAAGTCCAAACAGCTGATAAACACATCACAATAATCCACAAGTAATCCACACTGCTCCAGTCCATCAATTATCATCTTGTGAAATGAAAAGCTGTGTTTATAACTTATGACTCTCATTGTGATGGCACCCATTCACTGCAGAGGATGTATGTTTGAACAAGTGATGGAATGCTAAATTTCTCCAAATCTGTTCCAATGAAGAAACAAACACATCTACATGTTGGATGGCCTGAGGGTGAGAACATTTTTAGCTCATTTTAATTTTTGGGTGAATGATTACTTTAACTTCTCTTGAAAAATTGATTGAGTCACTAAAAGCAAAGAACATTTGGAAAGTTTAGAAATCAGTCCATTTTGACGTAGGTTGTCTGTTTGCACTGTCAAGTTTTGGATTTTATTGTTACAAATTTGTGTTGCTACAGTTAATAGAAGACACTAGATTAAATGTATAACAAGCAGCATTTTATTGTGCACCAATCAGTGATGACTGTATTAACATATCCAAATGTTTTGCTTCACAATTATTAACTAAAAATAAGACTTGATAAATTGCAAAACCTTTTGTAAAATAATCTTATTACTCACCCAATTCAGTGTGATTTTATACCTCATTTGCAACACAGCAAAACTAGATTTTGTTCTCATTGTAAGTGCTTAAAATAACTTGATTAATGTATGCATGTAGTTTTGTTGCTTTGCGTTGCACCACTTGCACTCAGAGTGGAAATAATTGATGCTCGCTTTTTTTTAGCTGCACAGAACAAGTTAAGCCTCTAGAGTTTAATACTTATTGTTAGGGGTTTATTTAAAATGATAAAATATGAGCCATAATTACAGTACTTGAATATCCCTGTGTGTAAGCTGTGATCATGTTTGATGTTTCTTTTAATTGTAAATTTCATTATCATTTTGTTTTTACTGTCTGTCTTTTCCCTACAGGCTAAAAGCGAATCTTTATGCAGAGCCAACCAGGTAAATTGTTTATTTGTGTTTATTTGTGTGTGTGCAAGAGAGAGAGAGAGAGAGATGTGAAGGTTCAGCAGCAGTATGAACACCATTTGCCATCTTTTCCCTTTGCCCCACTGCAAACACACTCATACACACACACACACACACACACACACACACGCACACGCACACACACACACATACAACTCCATGGAGATGGTTGCATGGTGAGTTAATTGTGTGTGAAAGGCAGAAGTGGTTCAGTCTGTTCTGCTCTGATACTAGTTTACGCTGACCCTAATGTTAAAGAGAACAGCTACTGCTTTTTCCAAATATATTTTTCACAGTCCTGTCCAAGACACTCTAGACCAAAAACACAATATGATTGCTTAGAAAAGTAATTGCACACTCCTCAGGGAGCCACGCGATTTGAGGCATCATTCATGTCTGTTGCACAAACCGTGTGGGATGAAGTTTTATATTTAGATTTTTCAAACAACTAATGATACTTTTACACCACTATTTTTGACAATTTCATTTCAAGATTGAGCCACATTCAAGTGTGTATACTGACAATAATATATGCTAATTATAACCAATAGTGGTATTAGAACTGTGTTGAGAGCAGCCAGTAATTAATTAAAAATGTATTTAAGTAGGATGTAGTGTGTGAAATTGGCATTGGTCCTCATGTTCACACTTCTCTTTGCTGTGAAATCAGTTTTTACAAGTAATTCTCCCCTTTTATTGCCAATGGACTGTCAGTCTGTTCATTTAAAGTGTTTTTTTTTTTTTGGTACAACTTACATTTCTGGAAAAAGATCATTTGAAAAAGAATAAAAGAAAGAAAAAAATGATTGGCATAGGACAAAATAAAGAATCAGAGTAAGATTGACATGGGATAAAACAAAGAAGCTGTTTAAATTTCCAGTGAGTTCATGGCAGTAGAATATGTTTATGTAGACAAAGATACCTTAGTAATGCACCAGAATACATTGTATGATTTTGGGCTGTCCCAGACAAAAGACAACCAACGTGAAACAATCATGGCGATTTCTTTCATTATGGGTCCTAAAGGTTTTATTCTTTTATATTAACTTGCATTATAGCTTACGATTGTGTGTGTGTGTGTGTGTGTGTGTGTGTCCAGCTGGCGTGCGTCTTGCACTGTTGGAAGGGAGTCAGAACCTAGAACCCTCCTTTGTTGAGAAACGGAACAGAACATTCATTTTATTGCTTAATTAGGCCACTGGCCCCTGAGGAGCCTCACCGAGACCAGGGCTAAAGAGTCACAAGAATTAAGACTTGATAAAGTCATCTCAAGACTCTCTGAATGAAATCTCTTAATTAAAAATGTGAAATGCAGTTTAATACTTTTTATGTTGACATAACATGTTTGTGTAAATACATTTTAGCTGAGTTATGATCATATTGTACTTTATCTATTTATATTTAATATTTATTATATTTTGTATTTTTTTAAGACAAGGCCCACAGACAATAAGAAAAGGCAGAAAGCGGCAAAGGGGGAAACCAAAGCGAAAGAAGCACATGGGGAAAAAGCCGTAAGTTCATAATGTCCTATTACAAAAAAAATACTGCCATGTTACATAAAAAGTATATTTTCTAATATAATATAAAAATTATATTCTCAAATGAATCTTATTTTCAGACTGTTTACATATTTTTACTGGAAAACAAGAAAAAATACTGATTAATAAAATGTGCCCCCCCCCCCTTAATTTAAAGATCTACTTCAGTATGGAATACCATATTCATTTACCATGGTATTTATATTTCCACTTTAAATTGCTTCAAAGCACATTTTGGTACCTTTTTGTCATTGTAGAGAGTACTAATCATAGATATTTAATAGAAGCAGTTTAGCAAGATGCTTAATAATTCATCTTTGTTTTGTCTTAATTTATTTAGTACCATCAATATTATTAAATATTAAAATCTATTTTGAAGCAACAATGTACATGAATCCCATAGATGAGTTTCTGGGCAATGAGAGCTTAAGATTTTCTTTGAAATCCCTCTTTTTCATATGTGCCGTATTGCACGTTTATGCATGCAACATTGACTTCTACTCAGACAACAATTAATTAATTCTGGTCAGGGAAAGAATTCAACAGTTCCGCTCCTTCCTTTTCTACTTTCGCTTTTTTGTCATTGGTTTTTGGTGAGGGCAAGTGGAGGGCGCCTCTTTTGGACCATCTTTCCCTCCCTGTTATCCATCATCTACTCCTCCATGGATGGAGTCAGTGGCAAGTGTGAAATCAGGCTAATTTGGCAGCCAGAACGCCCCTCCCTTTTCCTTGGCCTCCTGTCCGCCGGCTCTATCAGCCTCTCAAACCACTTCCACACAATGATTGATTTTCTTCCTTAATTAACTCTCGCCCATACACTTCTCTCCAGTTTTGGTTTAGTTAAAAAAGGTAAGAGGGAAAAAAACAGCCCCATCAGCCCACCATCCCATCAGAGATGTCACAAATGAGACATCAAAGAACTGGCGGCCACAGACACTATCCAGAGTATATCTGTGGTGCCATCCAAAAAGAAGATCAGGGCTGTGCATGATCAGAATGCATTATGGGTCTTTTTGTGCTTGCTACTGAATTTAATTTCAAGCCTAATGTGGAGATGCAGGCTTGGGTCTGGTTTTGCAAAGTTAATGATTGCAAGGACCGACGTGCTCTTTGTCCATTGTTGCGGTTTTACATAATTCTCTTGGAGCCGGATTTGTCAGAACCAGTATTATAATCAGAATTGTGTTACTCAATTACTTGGAGTCTTTCTTACTATTTTAAAACTCCTCCTGACTTTAGGACCTCTTTACAGTTTTCACAACTTGAAACTGAAATCAAAGAATAGTTTGCCAAAAATGACATTGTGTCATAATTTACTTGTTCTCATACTGCACTCTCAGAAAAAAGGTGCAAAAGCTGTCACTGGGGTGGTACCTTTTCAAAACTTTCACCTTTATACTGTATTTACTCCTAAAAGATTCATATTAGTACCTTTTAGTACATATTCATGCCTTTAGAAAGCTTTGGTACTTTTTTAATATAAAATAAATAATAGCAACTGTTCCTTTAAGGCATATGAAGGTCATGCACTCTTTATTTCACACCAACAGCTGATTTTTTTCTCTTCTCGTGCCAACAGGACTCTCATGCCAACTACACCCCCTCCTCCTCCACCTCCCACTCTACCACCTAGCTCCACCCCTCCACCACCTGCCAGAGAGGCGTGTCCACCGTGCCCCACCCGCAGGATGACATCACAGCCTCCCTCTTGTGAATGCAGGTGCAGTTTGAGGGAGGTGAGCTGTACAAAGAGAGGGAAAACACTTAACCACCACAGCTGCCGGTAAACACACACACACACATAGTATACAACTAATTCAAATGTAGCTTACTGTGCTAAAAATAGACCCTTACACACAATGGTATGCCTTCCATTTGGGAGTTTATTGCACAAGGAAGTATTTCTCCACCTGTGACCTGCAGAAAAAAAAAGCATTTGATAGCATTTGACACAAACACACACACACACACACACACACACACACACACACACACATGCACGCATAGTTCTTTATACATAAAAAAATTAAAAATTAAAAAACATATTTGATAGTATTTGACACACACACAGTTCTATATATATATTTGACTGTATATCTGTTTGTGTGTGTGTATATATATATATATATATATATACAGTCAAATTATGTTTAGAATGAGAGTGTCGAGCCATTTCTTAGGGACTTTCAATTATATATTGCATTATTATAAATTTTTATAATAATTTTTATTATATTTTTTTTTAGATTTTTATTCAACAAGAATGCATTAAATTGCTCAAAAGTGACAGTAAAGCTTATTTTTTAATGGTGGTCATTTAACCAAACACTTCTTTCCACCATATATGTAGCATTATTGAATGGAATATGAATTTCAAGAGCAAGCCTGACCTCACTTTAAGTGATTTCTCAGATTATTTGTTTAGTCATTATCTGCAATAATGTAAATTATTAGGATCCCTCAGCACCCTTTCACTCTTCAGACTACGCAGATATAAGATATCCACGAGTTATCAGCATTCCCAAACTACTGATCTGTGTTAAAGTCAACATGAAATTTCATTAGCAACCCATTTTACTTCAGTGTACTGAAACTGGTCTTCAGTGAGAAAAAAATATGTAGAGTGGCACTTAATTTTATGCATTGGCAGTTGATTGAATGGTGCGTTAAAAAAATGTTGCAGGATTTACTACAATTTTCACTCAGAAATTCCTAGTAAATTTCACAAATGGTAGGTAACACAATAAATTTAATGTGAAATTTTGAAGTAGAAAGACTGAAATAGAATTTTCTTGTAAAACATCAGCCAATAATCTTTCAATTTGAAAAAAAAGTGGGCGTTCCAAAACAAAATGGAGCCAAACCTGAATGGTAGTTTTCCTAATTAGCTGTTTGACTATTGGTTAGCATTATCCAATAGCCAACATGGCCTAAGTGACATCAGCGGAAAGGAAAGTTGTTTCAGAGACAGAGCAAGTTATTTTTCATGTAAGATGCGAATGATTAGCATGTACGATAAGACCAGGAATGTGTAAATGAAAGTAAACAGGGTTGATTTTGAGTTCATGTTGACTTTAGTGTGAACTATGTTGTCCTGTTTCCCCGTCTATGATGACTGGCTTTCCTTCAAATCTATTGCCGCTGTGAAATGTTCCGTGTGAAATATCCTGTGCTATAAACGTAGCATTTTCTCTCTGTCAACCATAACATGTATCAACTACCTCTGTGTCTGTACAGTTAACGTAACTATCACAGTAAGATTATAGAACCGTGAAAATATATAAAACACATACACAAAATGCATACCATATGAATGTACCGACAGAACTTCAGTGTTTCCGATCTCTTCTGTGTAAAGATAATTCCAGAACCCTGTCGCTTTGTTCCGAGATTTTGTGAGTAGAACTGTATCTGTCCGATATGTATCCAGGTAGATCAAGACCCAACAGAACCCAATCTGCACCACAGTCTATACACGATATAAGCTTTGAGTGTTTGAACGTAATTAATAATGGTTATTGCTGCTATACCATCTGTGCCCAATTCTCCTGTGTGTGAACATGTGTATAATATTTGTTACAGAGAGACATAACCTGCTCTGCTTTATGTCTACAATGTGTATAAATTCAAACGTAGGTCAGATCACACATACAGTATATACAAAACACAACAGCCATAAAGCAATGTGCTATATATTAATATAAATAAAGTGAAATGTCTTATTTTTGAGATAGATTTGTGATGATTTGGTAATTCTGAAGTGTCACTTGCAAATTTACCACAGTATTGGGTGAATCTCATAAAACTTGTTAAAAACATGTCTGGGTTGGATTTCAAATCAAAATTGTTTTAAAATCAAAAGAAAAAAATCTGTTTTTTGTTATTTTCATTATGCATCTCGTTACTGTATTGCAAACAAAGATATAGATTTCTATATTCATAGAATATATTGGGCAACATATAAAATAAATGCATTATAGAAGTGTTTATTGTATTGTCTTGTGTAATTTAATTTTTGTAGTTTATGTATTACAGGGGTAAACCTCAAAAGTAATATCTGATTAGATAGAACTTGTCATGAAAATAATGTTTACAATGCAAAAAAATTGTAATGGTCCTAAAAATAGACTTCATTTTTGTGGTGAAATGTGACCTGGACATGTTGTTGTGAGATTGGATCTAGTGGAAATATTGTCTATAACTGGACATGTAACATGATTTGACCTTGACCTTGGATGTAAATAACATGGTACATGTGAATAGTAACCATTTAGTACCATACTTTATACATATCAAAGTACTATAGTGTTACTATCTGATAAAATCACTGTACCATGATAATGTAACAGTAGTTTTCTGTAGGGAAAGCACATATTTGCTTTAGTCTTTGTTTTATTCTCAATTCAACCTCCCTGTTTTGTGTCGTCCACCCCTCCCTTCTCTTTTCCTGCCGTTTAACGGTAATGAAAGATAAACATTGTGATAATTATCACCTGGGTCTGGGAGTCTCGGGCAGAGGGCCGCCAGCACCGTAATGATGTGAGAAATAATATTATCTCTCTCCCTCCTCTCGCTTGACTGCTGCTGAGTCAGACTTGCTCACACACACACACACACACACACACACACACACACACACACACACACACTGCTTAATGCTAATGCCACCTGCCCAGTGCCTGTGGAACAGCACAAACCTTACCTGATATCTCCTGTCTGATGATTCACTGATACTTGTTTTATTCTCTCTTTCTAGGCTTGTAACAGGAGTGATACATCTGAAGACATGCTGCTAAAAATACATGCAGCGCTACCAGTGAATCAGTCCTTCTCACAAAGAAATGTCTGGCTCAAATCAAATCAAATAAAAAAGTAAAGTAAAGTAAAATAAAATAAAATTAAAAAAAAAAAATTAAAAATTTATACAAATTTTGGATGAAGAAAATGAAGTCTGCTTTTATAACCCTTAACATTTTTCTGTATGTTTGTTTTGTTTATTTAAACATTTTATATTTAATGATGATTACTACTACTACAGCTACTATATTACTTTTTTATTCTTTTTTCTAATATTTTCAATATATATTAATAAGAAATTATTATTATACAATTTTCTTTACATTTTATGACAGTTAACCAAAATAAATGCCAAAATATCCTAAAATAGGCTTAATTTTCTAATTTTGATATACAGTCTTTTAATTTTGCAGTGATAATGTATAATAAATTTATTTATTATTATTACTATTTTTTTATTTCTGGAATAAATAAAAATAGTAATAATAATAATAAGTAAATTCATTATATTTTTGTGTAGAAAACGAGGCCTATTTTTTAACCAATAAAATTGTATGTTCTATTTATTATTATTATTATTGTTGTTGTTGTTGTTGTTATTATTGAAATTCCTTTAAATGCGATGACAATTAACCAAAAATCCTAAAAGGCTTCATTTATAAATATATTTTACACTAAAAAAAAAAAAAAAAAGATTCATTGAATTTACTCAATTTTTTAAGGTAAGTGGTTGCAATCAATTTATTTTAGCTACATTTAAATAAACAAATTTAGTTGACTAACTTTCAACATATATATATTTTTTTTATTAAATGTAGCTCAAATAAATTGTTTGCGACCACTTATCGTAAAAAAAAAATTTCAGTGTACAATAAAAGTTTTTATGAGACTCTTCATAAATCTAGACTAAATATAAACGTTCTGCCATATTACAGACTCAAACAAGGGTTTTTGTTAGCCTGTGCTTGCTGACAGTTTTGTAAAGGTCAGATTTTATCATGCTGAGCGGCAGCGGCGCTTTTATCCACTATCTGGTCCCCTCATCACACTCTCAAATGGGATTTTGTATTAATAGAGAGCCAGACATCTGATTCCAGTGACATTATCAAAACAGAACATCCTCTCCAGTGCATCACCTGCAGCGAGACGCTGGAGAGCCGAGTTCTCATATAAATATTTCACAGCATGTTTGATGACTGTGCGTGATGCAGCGAGGTCGTGCATGTGTGTGTGTGCAGCAGTCTGAATTCAGTGCTTGACCGTTTCCAAATGTGTGTGTGTTTGCTCAGAGTGTGTGTGTAGACTCATTTTGAGGCTGATGCTGGCCTACCTGTCTGTCAGGGCTCAGCGCCAGGACTAAATTTAGCAGCCCGCCCGCAAGATTACAAAAAACGGGAGAGGGAGAAAACGCAGAGTGACTCATCCGTCCAGAAGATGGAATACATTTCTGCCACTTTCTGTCTTTCTCTCCCTTCCTCCCTGTCTTCTCATAGGCATTATAGAAATGATATTTTCCAGGGCCGCCCTCTTCCTCTATCAGGCTCACCTCTTTTTTCATTTCCAGCTAAAAACACAGTCCCGTGTTGTTTTCCTGCTCTTGCGTGTGTGAGTGTGTTGGTGCCCAAAGTGGCACTAATGATAAAACATCAGTCGTGTTTTCCTTGCGTCTCTTTGTTGAAGCAGCTGTGTTCTAGCAGGCCTGGATGCTATCTGGACAACATGAATATGTGTGTGTTGTGATGTTATCTGGCAGAGACGACGACATTGTCTGAGCGCAGCCTGTGTGTGTATGTGTCAGCATGTAAGAGAAAAATGTAAACCTTCACATTTAGGCCACTAAAAGTGGTTTCCTAATGTGTTTTTATGAGCATAAAAACACATTAGGACTGAGGGAACACTGATGCTATTGAACCCTGTCTGAAAAGAGCTGTGTCATCGATCTCAGTCCAAAATAATGCAGATCCTCAGATAAGTTACAGGGTTTACTGGATTCAAAGTGAGTTTGGTGATCAGCACAAAGGAGATAAGGGGCACAAAAAGCTCTTATGCTGAGAGGACTTCAAACAGGTTACATGCTGCTTCATGTTGAATGGCTGAAAATATGTATGTGTGTGTAGGTCCATGTTTTCCTACACTGTGGAGACCAAGTGTTCACTTAAGGATAGTAAAATCTGAAATTGGTAATTGTTACAAATGGATTAGGAATCATGCTAATCATGCATGTTTTGATGAAAATCTAACGTTTGAGGTTAGGTGTAGGGTTAAGGAATAGAAAATAAGAGCAGTTTGGAATAAAAACAACAAAACTCAAAGTGAATTGTCCCTGTCGTAAAACAAAAAAGAGTGTTTTGTTATTTGAAAGGATCACAATTATGTTTCAAAAGCACTGTCGACCAGTGTTATTTGGCTTGGTGATGTGTGTACTAGAAACAACATGTTTTAGTCAGTGTGCATGAGTAGTC
Organism: Tor tambroides; assembly: GCA_021397915.2. Lineage (NCBI taxonomy): Eukaryota > Metazoa > Chordata > Actinopteri > Cypriniformes > Cyprinidae > Tor > Tor tambroides. The sequence goes on along the minus strand of JAFVLL020020061.1, from coordinate 72,973 downwards.
TTTTAATCTTTAAAATCATATTCACCTCAAAATGATTCATTTCGTGGTTTCATTGGCATCAAGTGCAGTTTCTCAATTTTTAGTTCTTTTGGCGACATCTGCTGGTGTTGTAGTGCTTTGAAAGGTTACAGTCATTAGGTTTGCTAATAAAATTGTCTATAAATGTTTATAAACCACGAATATTCGTCATAAAATGCACTTTAACAAAAACCAAAACCTGTTTTTATTTCAAATTAATGTATTTATAAAATTATTTTTTATTTAAAAATATTTAATTTTTTGTTTTTGTTGTCGTTAAATAAAGATAAAAATGAAAATAATAGGACAAACTAAAATAACATTTATTTCCACGGCTCCAGCACTATTTTAAATATAAATTATTTTAGTTTCAATTAATTATTAATAATAATAAACAGTCACAGATGTCACGTGGTTGGGAGTATTAAAAGCATCAATAGATGGATCCATGAATTTCATTAATTAATTACCGGTAATTAATTAAAAAAACATTCATTTTGTTAAATGTCATCCCTAAGAATATTAAAAGTTGATTTAACATAGAGTAAACATGCTATAAAACATTTAAACAAGAAAATGGTCAAAAAATAAATGTTTACAGTGAAAACCAACTAGAAAACGTAAAAATTAAATTCTAATTATATTCATATTATATTCTTATTAATCCTGCACAAAAAAATTTCATCTGCGTCATAAATAACTTTCGGAGAGTGGCAAGTGCGCGTGCGCAATCGTGGACGTGGCAGTGACGTTACGCACACCGGAAGCGGTAAGAACTGGAAGTGAAACCCCGACCTCCGTAACATCAGCAAGCCGGGAATACTGGAAAAAACGTCAAAATGATACAGTAACCGTGAGTTAACGATTATAAACCATGTCGTGAATGTGTTAGCTAGTGGTTTAGGTTCATCTGGAGTGTTTATAGTTCAAATTAAGACAGAAATTGTCGAGTTTTGGGCCAATTAGCGCCCAAAGAACTGCGTACCGCTGGATTGAAGACGGTGGCAGTCGCTATACAGACATAAACAAACCTGTAAACACCTTCAAAAGATAGAATTAGTGTTTAGAACATGTAAGTAAAAGCTTGTAAAATATCTTCGCGAAGAACGAGTTGTCCTTCATTGATTTGTGTTATTAAACGTCTAACGTTAGCCGTGAAGCCAGAATATTCTAGGTGGCCTATAATCCGATAACATGTGAGTTCAGTTTACCTCTCTGCTCAGCTGACTGATGGTCCGGTTATTTGTAGACATTGTCTAGAGAGGGTTTCCTTATTGATATTATAAAGAAGGGTAAGCTGAGGTGTTGGGATCAGTATATACGCAGATCTTCTATTTGTCAAGTATTACTGGATGTGGGAGTGACATCCAGACAAGAGTATTTACCTGAGTTACTTATTTTATCTGGATTCACAGACAGCAGCCATGTACCTAGAGAATTGTATTTGATGCCAAGTGGTTGAAAATCAGTTCTAGGTAAAGTTAATGCATTATTTGTAGCCATTTGGATTGATATTTTGTTATCAAGTACAAGAGTATTTGGATAGTAAACCCAAAAATTACAATTCTGTCATCGTTTACCAAAACCAAACAATAACGAAACGCTGACGGTAGCCATTGACTTTCATAGTATGGGGAAGATAGAAACCTAAGGAAGTCAATGGCTACCATCAGCTGTTTGGTTATCAAAATTCTTTAAAATATCTTCTATTGTGCTCAACAGAAGAAAGAAACTCATTCTGGTTTTGAACAGCTTGAGGATGAGTAAATGTCAGAATTTTCATTTTTGGGTGAACTGTCCCTTTAAGTGTCAAATACTTTCTAACATTGTTTAGTCTCTTCTCAGCAACGACAATCAAAGTTCAGGTGATTGATTGAATCATTCTGTGATCCTCAGATGATGTGCGGAGTCGCTGAAGAACAGTCAGCTCTTCCAAGCTCTTAGTAACGTCTGAAGCCTGAAGTGTTTGCTTTGGCCCTCATAAAGACGCCAGCAGAGAGTTTCACAGCAGCCGGATTGCTTTAGACTCACTGTCACACATACACATCCTGATATCGTTTAGGGAAGGAGGTTCTGCAGCATTATCATGACGTGTCGGGACCGCACGCTTGAGTTCCAGTCGGCTTGTAAGTCACTGCAGGGGAGACAGTTACAGGTATGATAATATTAAATACATCTGCAAACACAGTGTTATACAAAGGATATTCAGTGAACTGTGCAGTGTGGTTTTCACAAATGCTTAAAACTATGTGTAGCATATTACATATTTTAAAGGATAAAATAATAGTACACTTTACATTGAAAATTTTTTAAAAGGATAGTTTACTCAAAAACTGAACATTCTGTCATGATTTACTGACCTATTTCTTTCTGTCATGTAACACAATTTAAACTAGGCAGAATGTGGGCTTTTCTTTACATACATCAAAAGTAAGTGGTGATTTATGCTGCTAAACTCCGAAAAGGCACTATGCAAGATATATAAAAGCAGTATAAACCACCATCCACTTTCCATGGATTGAAAACAGAAGGTTCTGCCTTATATCTCCTTTTCTGTTTC
>JAFVLL020020061.1:0-70295 GCA_021397915.2 Tor tambroides | reverse complement strand
TGCAAAACCAAGTAAGCCCTGGGAACTCTAGCGATCGCCAGAAAGAGCTGTGCACATTCACACATTAAATTAAAAAGCATACCAAGAAAAAAAAACACACACACCCCCTTAGGGTAGTGTAAGCCAAATTCGCTTTGTAAGGAAATTTATATCACTACATAATTTTATAACACCTGTGTTCAAAAGTTTGGGGTCAGTATAATTGTTTTTTTTTTTAATGAAATTAATTTTATTCAGCAAGGATGCATTACACTGATCAAACGTGCCATTAAAGACATTTATAATGTTAGAAAATATTTATACTGTTCTTCTGAAATTTTATATTCATCAAAGAATCCTGAAAAAATTACTAGGGTTTCCACAAAATGTTAAGCAGCACAACCTTTTATCAGCATTTACAATAAGAAATGTTTCTTGAGCAGCAAATCCGAATATTATGATTTGTGAAGGATCATGTGACACTGAAGACTGGAGTAATGATGCTGGAAATTCAGCTTTGGATCACAGGAATAAATTACATAATAGAATAAATTCAAATAGCAAAAATTATTTTACATTGCAATAATATTTTACAATATGATTGTTTTTGCTGTATTTTTGATCAAATAAATGTAGCCTTGATGAGCATAAGAGACTTCTTTCAAAAACAACAAAATATTTTACTGACCCCAGACTTTTGAACAGTAGTGTACATACATTGCTGATATATAAATTATTTTATTCATTTAAAAAAAAAAAAGTAATTTAGCTGGAAATTCAACAAAAAAATTAAATAATTCAAATAATTAGAAATAATTCAATATTTAATTATATGACCATATGGAAATGCCTATTTTTTAAATTAATTATTGTCATAATTTTTATAATGAATTAATTTTATATTTGCTCCTGGATACTAACTAAATGATAATATTATTCCTATTAATAAAACAATACATGTCATGCCATCCAGCCCTAATCTATACCAAATCAAAGTAACTTTTGTATGTTTCACTTTAGTAATCAGCAGGTTAGTACATCTTGTCTGTAGATACTTAGTCATTTCCTGTTTTAAATATTAGAGTATTTGCTGTTGTGGTATAAATCAGAGATCAGATTTCAGATTGGATCTTTCTTCAGGAAACACAGGAAGAAGATGCATAACCACCTGCACCAGAACATGTGTGCGGAGCATCCGAACCGCATGCTGGCCAACGGACCCAACCATCCCGGCCCCGGCCCTGAGGAAATTCCCATGGTGGATGTGAGTTTGCCTGCCTCTCATTTCCTGTATGCTGATATATCTTTTGCATATTCTGAAGATTTAGTAATTGAAGGTGTGATAAATTATACAAGTTAACCAATTGTTCACAGGCAGATTGCCTTAGTAAGTTTTGGTGCAGAACATAGTTTTGGGTTTGTTTGATTAGATTGAAAGCTCTTACAGTCCAGTATTTCTGAAAAGGGTTTAGATTACGTGAACTACAGTGTGGTTTCTTCTGGATGTTACTGCAGTTCATGAGTAAATTGCAGTTGATTACATATCTGTGATAAACCTCTTCCTGTGGTGCTCACATTGATGACTAAGCATTTTTCAAATGTAATTAAATTTAGGTTAGGTCTCAAGTGTGATAATGACACAATCTCATGCTACTCTTTCTATTGCAGTATATATCTAAGAATGTCCCAGCAACCGAGAGGGTAGTACGACACGGAACAGAGACATCAGGCAATTTCTCGGGCAGCCGAATGTCGTCACGATCCCACCACACCTCCACAGCTTCTCACGCATCCAGTCACCGGTACTGACTTTTCCCTGACTGATTCATCTGCCAATATATCCATATATAGATCCTTGACATATATCCTCTGTCTATCTGTCTATTTAGCTGTCTATATATATATATATATATATGAGGTTGGATTTTTTTAAATATAGCTGCATTTATTTGTCCAAAAATAGAGCAAAAATAGTAACAGTGTACAGTAACATAACTGTTTTCTATTTTAGTATATTTCAAAATGTAATTTATTCCTGTGATGCAAAGCTGAATTTTCAACATTATTACTCCAGCCTTCAGTGTTACATGATCCTTCAGAAATCATTCTAATATGCTGATTTGCTGTTAAAATAGAAAACAGTTATTTCTTATTATTATTCATGTTGAAAACAGTTGCTTAATATTTTTGTGAAAAACATTTTTTGTGAACAACAAAAAATAAAAAGTTAAAAAAGAGATTTTTAAATCTACATATCTTTGAAATAGAAAACTAACATTATAAATGGCGTTACTGGGAATTTTAAACAATTTATTGCATGCTTACTGAATGAAGGTATAAATCTCATTAAAATAAAAATTCTTACTGACCCTAAACTTTCTATATATATATATATATATATATTAGCATGTATAAATTTTCTCACATATTTTATACTTCCCTTTATTGTTCCCGCCTCTCAGGCACGAGGAGCGCACATGGAGTATGGAGCGGACGGACAGCATACATTCTGACTGTCAGTCGGGGGCACTCTCTTCCTCTGTTGGCACCAGTAAATGCAGCAGCCCGGCGTGTATGGAGGCTCGTGCCCGCCGTGCAGCATACTGTGGTTATCCTGACACTACACAGTGCCCCCTACAGTACGGAGACTCGTATGACTCCCTGCGGGACTCACCTCACAGTGACAGGTGAGTGAAAATGACAGCAGATAAGATGTGTTCACCTTCACAGATAAAACACACAGTGTATATTTGTGGTCAAATGAAAGCATGCTGATTGTCCTGTTGGTTAATAAGATTTATTTGATCAGGAATTTGATATTTGGTGTTGAACCATAGCATAATATAAGAAGATCTCAGATGTGTTTAGTAGCATTGACAGTAGCTTAACTTACCTTATCATGTTCCTCCTTTGTTGCTTTGGATAAAAGCATCTGCCAAATGATTAAATGTAACTCCTTTCAAAACGTTTTTCCTATTTTTTCCAACAGGTAGAAATGTAGCGTAACAAAACACTACTGCTCTGCTTTTTCTACACTGTCTTTTCTCTTTTCTCTCTTTGGAACGGGAATTGTTTTGGTGGGATGGTTGATGTAAACAGGCTGATTCAGTAATTCACTCACAGATTGCAATTTCATTTTTGTGGGAAAATATTTAATTAAATACTTTTGCATTATAAAAGAATGCATTATTTGAATTTTTTCTACTGTTTCTAGAATTTTTTTTGTATTTAGTGTAATTTAAATTTAATGCCATTATAATTGGTTGATTAATCATAAATCATTGATTCAAAAACTATTTTTGTTCCCAATAAATACTGCTCTGAATGCACTAATATATGTTTCTATAAATTATACCATGCAGCACATGAACTACCATTCAAAAGTTTGAAGTCAATAAGATTTTTTTAAGAAATTAATACTTTTTTTTCAGCAAGGATGCATTAAATTGATCAAAAGTGACAGTAAAGAGACTTTCTCTTTCAGTAAAGAGAATTCTGTTCTTTTCTTTTGAACATATTCATCAAAGAATCGTGACAAGAAATGTATCACCGTTTCTAAAAATACTAAGCAGCACAACTTTTTTCAACATTGATAATAATAAGAAATACAAAAGATTTCTATTTCAAATAAATGCTATTTTTTAACTTTTTATTCTTCAAAGTATTTAAAAAGTTATCATGTTTTTCACAAAAATATTAAGCAACACAGTTGTTTTCAACATTAATTATAAGAAATACTTCTTAAGCAAGAAATCAGCACATCAGAATAATTTCCGAAGGATTATGTGACACTGAAGATTGGAGTAATAATGCTGAAAATACAGCTGTGATATCACAGGAATAAATTCAATTTTATAATATATCACAATAGAACACTGTTATTTTAAATTGTATCAATATTTCACAATATTACTGATTTCACTGGAATAATTTTCATCAGATAAATGCAGCTTTCCTGAGCATTCTTACTGACCCCAATTTTTTTAACGGTAGTGTATTTAAGATTTTTCCGTCCCTCCTCTCACCCCATGTTTTTGTGCATCTTGGCAGGTACGTGTCCGCTCTGACCACGCCGGCACGTCTGTCTCCGGTGGACTTTCATTCCTCACTGCCCCCGCAGGTGCCTACCTTTCAGATCACCACGCCCAACGCCAGCCACGCCCTCTCCCTGCCGCCCGCCGCCTCGGCCATCGCCATGGCGGCCTACTCGCCCGACGACGACCAGCCCCTCCTGCACCGCTACCGGCGATCCCGTCGGCCATATTACGCAGCGGAGAGCACGGGCTCCCTTCCGTCCAGCCCGTACCGCTTCGTGGACGACGAGGATTACGAGACCACGCAGGAGTACATGTCCTCCCGAGAGCAACCGAAGAAGAGCAGCAGCGGCCACCGTTGGCGCAGGAGGTCGCGGCTCAACGGCCACGTGTCGCAGCGCACGCCGGGCCCCAGGGACTACAGCTCTCAAAGTTGCCTGTCGGACAGCGAGTGGGAGGAGGATGAGGTCGGCGACCTCGCGCACGGCGAGAGCACGCCGTTTCTCAGTATGCAGAACATAGGCATGCCGGGTGACCTACATCCTACCGACATGACTTAACGCGGACTTTCAGCAGCACAGGACGCTCGGGCTCCAGGGCAACGTGCAGGCCAACAGAACTGTCGCAGTCACGGTCCAGACCGGACAATGCACCCCTTTAAAGAACGTAGGAAACAGGACGAATGGACTTGCGTGGTAAAAACAAATGATATGCTATAGACCTGCACCTGAGAAATATTTTTGTACACATATAACAGACAGATATTCTAAACAAATGAAATATTTATTTTCATTTCAGCAAAAATTGTCTACTAGCTAGCAGCAGAGACTTTTTTTATAGGGGAAAACTATTTATATGTAATTCCTTTTTTTGATTTACAGCATTACGAAGGAAAATTCGTGCCATTTTTCACGAGTTAGAAATAGAATAATATAGTGGTGCATTATGCTGTTTGCCTAATATGGAGGTTCAGTTGAATTTTTGTAGCCTTTCTTAAAAACAGACTCTTGGGTTTTATAGACATGTTTTTCCGTTCTTTCTTCGTTCGTTCGTTTCGTTTGTTCAGGATCTCCCCATTTGAACTGTGATATTATTCAGACACCATGCAATATCGAATCACTTCTGTGTAAGGTGTTTGTTTACATGACTAGGATTCATGCGCACACATAACCGACGTTAAATCGCATCGGATGCCAGTTCACTCGCGCATCCGAGCGCCGTTTGCGTTCGTCTTTGGTTTCTACGTTCAACGTTTTCCTTTCTCTCAACTAGTTGTCGCATATTGTTTCCATTGAAACAGAGGTACGCAGGAGTTCACAGGGCATGACGCTGGGTCGCGGTATCGGCCCTGGTGTTCAGGGTTTTCAAAACGGTGGTCTGTGCGTCCAATGAATGTGTTTACACTTCTGTCCGTGTGCGTGAGAGTGTCGTTGAACCTCAGTGTATACGTACGTGTCTTTGTGTACGCAGTTTCGTGCGAGAACGCGTTCCTTTCGTGCGTTCGCGTCGTGTTCGTCTTCAGGTTAGCGTTCCGAGCGCGTGTGCGTGTTGTGAGTTTCGGCGTGCGCCTGTGTGTGTATACGTATGCTTGTACTCTTTTTAGGATGTTGGCTTTGTCGAAAGGGAGCTCTGGGTTAACGCTAAAGGGTTAAACCGGACCCCCTAGTGGTGACACGAGCTCATTGCACTGTAACCTTCCTTCCTTGTGTAGTCATTGGCCTGCGGAGGAACCAATCCAGCCTGATTCTAGCTACTGACCTACATCTCTCCCACCGTTCCACATTCCTATGCCAGCAGCTTTAAGCCGCACTGTCTCAAGGACTTTTCATCGAAAACTGCATTCACCCATGGGCAGATCCGCTTCACTGCTATGATGTCTGGCGTCATGCTGGGAAGATGATGAAAAATGATAAGGCCAGATGTCATTTATCTGTTGAACTCTCACATTTTGTTGGCTTCCTGGTTTTGTTCCGGTGGGGTCGTTTCGATCCTGGCACGCTCTCTCTTTTTGACACATCTGTATGCAAGTTGGAGACTTGCTCGAAGCAATGCGTGGTCGGCTACTAGACATGCTACTTTAGGTGGACTCTAAAGTGTAAACCCCTACTTCCAGAGCCCAGCAACCTACAACTACATTTGAAAAGACAAACCCACCACCCACACACTTACACTTAGACACAGCTGCAGACGCACACACTTACACAAACACACACACACACACACACACAGACGCACATGCTCAAGATTCATTCTGTGCACACAGTCGTTTAAAGCACCGCTCGTCTCACCGATTTAGTTTCTTCCTGTCTTTCTCTCTCTGTTTCTTCTGTTCTTCCTCTCTGCCTGTGAAGGCGTCCCTCCCTCTGCATGTTCTAGTGGTTCAGATAGATGGGTGCATGGTAACCGCAGCAACTGAGTCGTATTCACACGGTGAAAGTGTAGTTTTCATTTGACATTCAGCAATAAATCCCCTTTTTTCATGTTCATTCTTGACTTGGAATATGCTAGAAATTTTTGCAAGTTTTCTCAAAAAAATAGTACTTGTAAAAAAAATAAAATAAAATCAAACCACTTGTTCATATGGAAAAAAATAAATCTTAATTCCTACCATTTTAAAAAATGAATTCATCAGGATGTATGTCTGTTTCTTGGAGTGATATATATGTCATGATAATAAGAATATGTTTTTGGGAACAACAATTTATTCTTTCTTTGACAGAACTTTGACCGAGTATCAAGGATGCAATCAAATGTTCAATTTCAAGGGGGACCGGAGGTAAAAACTTGACAACTGGCCATTGAAAAACTTATATTGATCAACAACGGATCTGGATAATATCATGAGGAAGCAAATTTTCCTTGATTTTTAGAGATAGAAGTGATGAAAAGTACTGTGAAGTCCTCAGTTCGAAAAGAGCATTTATTGCAACTGATTTGCAAAGATGACATGCAAAGAGTACACTTACATGAAGTTACTGAAGACAGTGAGACATTTTGGAGGAAAAGTATGGGTAACACTTTACAATAAGGTCAAATTAGGTAATATTAGTTACTGCATTAACTATCAATGAGCAAAACATTTGTTGCAGTATTTATATACATTCATTAACTGTTTATTGTTAATGTTACCTCACTTACATTATATAATGTTAGCAGACACAACTTTTGATTTTAATGATGTATTAGTAAATGTTGAAATTAACATTAAGTAAGGTTAATAAATGCTTTTTCGTTGTTAGTTCGTGTTAACTATAATGCAGTTAACTAATGTAATTAATGTAACCTTATTACCAGAGTAAAGTGTTACCGAAATATAACAAAAATAAATATTTTTTTTCAACATATAAAGCATGAAATATTTTTCTTTGTTGTTTTTTTTTTTAGTTGTTTTTTTTTTTTTTGAAGTAGTAAATAAAACAGATTATTGAAGTACGTTTTACAAGAAAACACTACTTAACATGTTTTTCTACATCAGAATTTAACTTTAATTCAATGTTATTTGCTGTTTCTTTGTAATGGTTTGTGAAATTTTCTAGCAATTTCTGAATGAAAATTGTTCTAGACAGTTTTTTTTTTTTTTTTTTTTCAGTGTTCAGTGCCACTTTCAAAAGTAATATTACTGCATAGATAAAATGAAGCAAGAGAGAAATTCAAAGTTTTGCAACCCCTACTTAAGCTCAACTTGCCTGACCAAGACTCTGTCAAGGATTAGTTCATCTAGTGGTGACAGAATCTTCAAAAATGCTTGGTATGGAACACATTTATCAACAAGCAGCCTGAAGACAATGAATTTGTGGGTGAGCTGCCTGAGGAGAAATGAGAGCGTTTTACCCATGATTGATTCAGAAGGACTGGTGAGCTCATACTAATATCATCATCACACTAATGAAAATATTTGATTCTAAATGCTAGATTCTAATCAACATCAGAAGTGATACAGATATTGTATTGTAATGCAGATCATCTGATCTTACTCTCTGATGGGAGTGGTGTGTTATCTGTGGGGCTTTCATATGGCGATTCAGTATATGGTGACAACTCACCATACTTGCCAAACGAGAAGTCTAAGTGAATGAAACCACAACATACAAAAACAGATGTGTGTATATGTATATTATTATAGTAACTAGGGGACAAAAGGGCTTGGTGTTGCAAGAGGAGGTTGTTTTACATCTCAAAAAGGTTCTTAGGTCGTTTATTTAATTTTATTATTTATTTAATTTATTAAATTATTTTGTTTCCATCTGTTCCGCAGATTTTTGGTTCTCAATACTTAAATATTTGTGCTATACAGAATTAGACTTTAAAAATAACTAACCTGAGAAATATTCACTAGAATAAATAGTGTGACAGCTATAGCCCGATCTTGTCTCTATTACGTCTTTCATCACAAAGAGTATCGTGGGCGAGGCCTCACGCAAGCACACCTGAGGTCACTTCACGCTCCACAGTACACGAGCAACAAGGGAATGTGAATTTACTTTTAAAAAAAGATGTTTGTTGGTTTGTTTTTGTTATAAGACGTTTCCACATATTCCATGTAGTATCTTCGTCTTTTAGCTTCCGTACACATTATGGAAATTATGATGTGAATGACGCGAAATTCGTCATAAAATACACCACCAGGAAAACGTGGTAAGTTTAAAGCGATTTAGTAGTTTAGTAATAGCAGTTTTCTTCTCATTTCGTTGATGGAACAATAAAATAATCACAAAGAGAAAGTGCTTTCTTTTTAGAGAAGCACAAGTGAGAAACTAGTCTTGCCTTATGAGTTGTTTCGCTAGTACAGTTTTAAACTATACTAACTATATTTGTTTGTTTTATTTTTAATGTGATTTTTTTTTAAACAAATAATACAGTTTATTATAAAAGTATTTAAGTAGTATATGTGACCCTGGACCACAAAACCAGTCATAAGGGTCAATTTTTTGAAACTGAGATTTATACATCATCTGAAAAAGCTGAATAAATATGCTTTCCATATGGTTTGTTAGGATAGGACAATATTTGGCCGAGATACAATTATTTGAGAATCTGGAATCTGAGGGTGCAAAAAAATCAAAATATTGAGAAAACTGCCTTTAAAGTTGTCCAAATGAAGTTCATAGCAGTGCATATTACTAATCAAAAATTAAGTTTCGATATATTTATGGTAGGAAATTTACAAAATATCTTCATGGAACATGATCTTTATTTAACGTCCTAATGATTTTTGGCATAAAAGGAAAATCGATAATTTTTACCCATACAATGTTTTTTGGCTATTGCTACAAATATACCCGTGCTACTTAAGACTGGTTTTGTGGTCCAGGGTCACATATAGGTTTCTACATTATGTATACATTTATGTAAATGTAATAAAACACACCCTTACAAAATTTTGGTAATATAATTTGTCCTTACAAAAACGTACCCTTCCATTTTGGTGAAAACTAGGGTTACGATGGAGAATTTTTGAAGATTTTTGTCAATGTCTAAGTGATCTGTAATTACACCAGTGATGACTGTGTTGAAGTGACTGAGAAAAAAAACAATCACATTTGACGATCTGTTTAACGTTCTTAATCTTCTTTTCCTCAGTTAATGGCTTCATGTCTGTGCCGATACCACCGGCGGATCCTGTTCTTCTGTTCGCCATGCATATTGCTGCTCCCAGTCTACATCTATGTCTCAGTTGCTTTGTGCTATATCATGAAACATGGGGTACCCCATGGTGTACCTGGTGCACATGTTGCTCATTCTGTGCTGCCGATACACTTTACTGCCAGCGGTCTCAAACACTTCAGAGATCTGGCTCCTCATCCTGCGAAATCCTTCTGGAGAAGCGAGCTAGACAGTGGCGCTCTGTGGAATATCATCCAGTACAAGACGGATCGCCATTATAACCCCATCCTAAGGCCTCATCTGGCTGAAAACCCATCCGGTGTTTCTTACAAAAAAGAAATGTTCAGAAGGACTGGAGATGGATGTTCTCCAAATTATGAGATTAATAATTCAATGCCAGATTACGTCAAACTACCAATCCAAATGAAGAATTTCGTGACCACCATGCACTGTCGAGACTATCCGCTGATCATAGATCCTTTAGATGTTTGTAATCCTCAAGCAAAGAAAGGGGCACCAGCATTGCTCATGGCCATCAAAACTCAGACTGCAAACTTTGAGAACAGGGAAGCCATACGAGAAACTTGGGGGCGTTCAGGAAAAATAAAAACCAGAGGTGGACGGCAAAGTCTCGTCCGTAGGGTCTTTCTTCTGGGGAAGTCTGAAGACTTACATATTGAAGAGAAATTGCATTTAGAGAGTAAAAAATATGGTGATATCATTCAGTGGGACTTCATGGACACCTTCTTTAACCTCACCTTGAAGGATGTGCTGTTCTGGGACTGGTTCTCAAGGCGATGCCCGCATGCCCGTTTCATTTTTAAGGGCGATGATGATGTATTTGTGAGGACACCTGCTGTCTTAGACTATCTGCTGGCTCAGGAGGCAGACAGAAGCTTCTCAAATGAATCCAGGCCGGCAAATGAAATGGAGACGTTTGTTGTGGGGGACGTGATAAGCAATGCCACACCTATACACTCTAATGGGACTAAGTACTACATCCCAGAGAGTTTCTATAAAGGGCTGTACCCATCATACCCTGGTGGAGGAGGGGTGGTTTATTCTGGTTCTCTGGCACATAGGCTTTTGGAGGTGTCGCAAAGAGTTCATCTGTTCCCCATTGATGATGTCTACCTGGGCATGTGTCTTCAGAGACTTGGAGTTTACCCCATTAACCACCCTGCCTTCCTCACCTTTGACTTCCCCAAAGATGAGCCCAAGGAACCCTGTGCGAATCACACCATCCTCCTGGTGCACAAGCGAAGCCCAGCTGAGATGTTCCAACTTTGGAACGAAACGTCGACACCCAGCCCTGAATGCAGAAATGCAACCCTGAGAGTCAAACTTAGACCTGATTGAGTTCAGATTGAACTTTTTTTTTTTAGTTAAAGCAAATTCTCATTCTTACTGAACACTTGAACAGTTAAATTATGCATTGCAAGGTATTTTGTATAAATTTTGTAGTTTTGAATATTCCTGACTTTCACATTTTGCTGCAATAACTGCCTAAAGGTTTTATAAACAGGGTTCTGCAGGTTTTATGATGGTAAAAAAAGCTTTTTTAAAGACCTTTTAAGACCAAGTAAAGATAACATAGATAACATTTTAGTACCCTATTCACAGATATTTGTTCTTGTTTTAAGCATAATCTCACTTAATTTTGTTAAATTTGTCAGAAATCAAGACTTCATATCTTCATTTTGCTTCTCAAGTAAAAGTGTCTTGATTTATGTTTAGATATTAGCATTGGTAAAAAAAAAAAAAAAAAAAAAAAGACCACTGAGAAAGATATTAATTTTGGGGGGTGTATGCAACATTTAATGCCATAACTTTATGAATTTAAGACTTTGTTTCAGTTATAGAATTTTTAATGCCTTAATTTGTGGAAGGGTGAATTAAGGCTTTTTAAGACCCACAGAAACCCTGATAAAGAAAAATTAAAAATACAAAATGAAAAAAAAAAAAAAAAATCATGCTGACTTTGTCTTATGATTTTAAGTTTGACTTCAATGTGTTACTATATGGCCCGGTTTCATAGACACGGTTTAGACTAAGCCAGGATTAGGCCATAGTTCAATTAGGACATTTAAGTAATTTTTATAAACGTGCTTAGAAAAAAAACATTACTGGTGTGCATCTTGAGACAAAACAAAGGCACTGATATATTTTAAGATCAGTCACTGCAAGTTTCTTTCAGTTGAAACAGCTCAGACTTAGATTTTAGTCTAGGACTAGGCTTAAGCCTTGTCTGTGAAACCGGGGGTAACTGTACTACTCTGAGTGTTAAACTAGCTAAAACTTGTGGGCAAAACAGCAAGTGTACAAAAAGTTTATTACAACACCGTATTTACAAGAATTATAATATACATTTTTCTTTTAATGAAACAAAACATGTCTGAGATTTGAAACAAACTAAAGCAGAAACTTCTGAAAGCCATCAGAGAGAAATCATTCAATGCAATAATAGCCCAGTCTCAGGCATCAATGTAGTTTTTCCAGGTTTTTAAGCCCTATTAAGGTTCATCATAAACTGTTCTTGGTCATGCTGTAGTGGAAGCATCTTCCAGTATCATTTGCAGTTTTATGCTCTTCCTTCATCATCTTCCTCCTCTTCATTATCATCATCATCCTCTTCATCAGTCTCTTCCTCGCTCTCACTGTAGAGAACAGTGGCACGATTGGTGTTTACAAAAAGATCGCTATCGTCATCCTCTGAGTCGCTGTCACCCTCCTCCGTTTTTCTTTCACTTCTTTCTTTCGGTGTTCCCTCATTCCTCTCACTGGATGTGCGATCCTCCTGGAATCCTTCTGGCCTGCGTGAAGTGTGAAAATGCTGTTTACTAAACACATTTCAGTTTTTTTTTTTCTTGAAACACAATCACAGGATTTTTCATTAAAACAGAACTTTAATTAAAAAAACATATTTCAGGACAAGGTTTAAAGGGATAGTTTACCCCAAAATTTTAGCATTTACCCTCAACCTGTTTCATTCTTCTGTGGAACACAAAGATATTTTGAAGAATGCTGGTAACCAAAACGTTTCTGGTCCCCATGGACTTCCACAGTATTTTTTTCATTCTTCAAAATATCTTCTGTTGTGTTCAAAAGAAGAAAGAAACTCATATAGGTTTGGAACAACTTGAGGATGTCAAATATTTATTTCAAATATTAAAAAAAGACATAAATGGCCTTACCAGACACCAAGTTTTCTCAGGTACTGAATATGGTCCCTGTAAAGTATGAAGCTTATTTCTCCTTTCACCTTCCCTCCTTCTTTAATGGGATCAACAATGACAAAGTCTCCTAACAAACAGAAAGACCATCAAAATCATTTAGTATCTTTAAGAACAGAATCGTTATATATGAGAGGTAAAACAAACTCACCTCGTTTGATCCAGATGTTCTTGCGGAATTTAGTAGGCATACTGACGAGGAAGCGCTCGCCACTGCCAGTCACAGCTTCGTGGAGGTTATTGCCATTACTTCCCAAGACCTGTGATGTGAAGGAGGTGTATAATTATTAGTAAAATGGTATAATGAGAATACCGAGTTCTCAAAACCTTACAGATCCCCAAAACTGTAAATGCACCCTCATGATATGCTGGTCTTCAGTGGGTGTGACATAGTCCTCCAAAACTTCTTTGACTACGTGCTTGCGTTTGGTTGCCTTTGACATGGTGGAAATAAACCTCTGACGATTCTGTCACCTGAATGAAGAAAAATATTTGTGTGTGAGAAATGGAGTTAAGAGGCGAGCATGTGTGAATACGCATGTGGACTACAAAGAATAAATAGGCTCTCGGGGCAACACAGTTACGCATACATCAACATACATACAAACCACATCTTGGCATCTTTAGAACATACATAACTGGAAACCAGTGGCTAGGATATCATGACCATTATAAATGCTATTAAATAATATATTCCAAAAAAGCAAGTCATTTGACATACGATTACATAACTGTACTGTTTACAATATTACAGCATGGCATAGAAACGTGGCCTTCATGCTGTGCTAGTCAGGACAAATAAAAACCTTGAATGTCTAGATTTATTTAAATTATAAAAGCGCAAATTTGTCGTAGTCACCTACCTAGAAACTGTATATGAAATTCTGGATATACTCTGAGTTTATTTACTAATGGCATCGAGATGAATTACTGGCGTTTACTCGAATCTTCTTCACAGTGTGAAGTGTGAAGCAAAACGCGAGAGATGCAACTAGATTTTGAAAATTACAAAATAAAAGCCACACGAACACAGTTGAGAGTTAACAGGATTGTTAACAGTAAAATATATATAAATGAGCTGTTACAACCATTTAATAATAATAATTATAATAATAATAATAATAATAATAATAATAATAATAATAATAATAATAATAATAGGATATCTTTCGCAGGGTCCTAGGAAACTTTTATTTTGAAATGCCACTTTCACCGTTCACATTTATAAAACAACCACAGCAAGCCAGGCTAATAAAACACGTTAAAATATGTGATGAGAGGAGAAGATAGACATTAAAATAATACGATAATCAGGTCACAAATTTTCATTTGGATGCAGTGAACAGTCATATTAAAGATGTGGAGACTGAAAACCCTCCATCACAAAGCAAGTGGATCTGCCAATAATTTGGAGGAGTTCAAAAACAAGAGAAGAGAGTTTGAGAAAGGTGTGTATGTGTGTGTTTTACTATTCCTGAGCTTCTTTATTATTATACTATTATTATATTATTCTATTTTGCTGACTTAATATATCTTTGTAATGTATTAATGTAGGCAAAATAATATGTATTCATCTACTCATAGCTCTTAGACAGGCACGAAGAGACAAACAGCTCATCAGTAAGAGACTCCTGCAGAATGTGGATGAGGAAGAGGAGGTGGAGGAAGACTCCATGGAGACTGGCTCCACCCTTCTGTCACCTGAACAGGTCAGACTCCAGAGAGAAATGCTCAGGTTTATTTCTGTACTATGTACCTCATGTATGGGGAAAGGAAGAATCTCTTTCTCAACAAACTACAAATATTGCTTATATGTCATATGAAGCATGTGTGTTGTATGTATAACATCAGGTCAGAGAGATGATACGTGGAGTCCAGTCTGGGGGTGAGGAGAAAGCAGCTCGTCTTGCATCTCTACGAAAAGCACTAAGAAACCCAGAGAGCCAACTCACTTTCATTAAGTAGGACTTGCTGAACTGCATCATCTTGTTTATACATCTCTTTTCCTCTCATTAGTTTTAAATTAATAATTTTTTTTATCAATTTTTATTAAAAAAAAAATATTATTTACTTTTTATTGTTATTTTTATTTCTTAATCATCTTGTATGATAATTTTATGATTTTTAAAATCCTTTTTATGTAAAGTACATTGAATTATCATTGGGTATGAAATGTGATTTATAAATAAACTTGCCTTGCTTTATTTTGGGAGGTCTACAAATTATATTTTTAATATGTAGGGGTAAATTTCACAAAACAAGTAATATTTCAGCCCTAAATCAAACAGGAAAAAATATATATGTTGCAAGCTGTTCTTTGCATTGTGCTTAATTGTCATGAAAATGTCACAGTTGAATATAAGAACAATTTAATATAATATAATATAATATAATTTGTAATTCGTATTTATTACTTATTTGAAATATGCTTTCTTTTATTATTTATTCTTATTTAATATTTATATATTTTTTATCATTATAATTTAAAATAAGTATGTGTGTTTATATATATATATATATATATATATATATATATATACTTATTTTAAATTATAATAATATTTGTATTTATTTTATTCAAATAAATGCAGAGACACCTAAGGCACTTCTTTCATAGACATTAAAAAAAACTTTACTAATGCAGTGCTTGTGTTTTTCTTCAGATCAGAGAACAGCATGCACATGTTGATTGGACAGCTCAGTTCTCATAATGCTCAGTGTCAGCTGGAAGCGGCACGCTGTCTGCATGAGCTGTCTCACTCCACTCACTCCAGTGTAGGTCAGGCCTGTCTGCCTGCCAGCCCCTACCTCCTCACTTACCTTTCCAGTCAGAGCACCAAGCTAACGGTCAGTGGGTTACCACTTTGAAGTCAGTGTCAGAGGCATGTAATCAATCATTCCTCATGAATTTGTCTCTTTTGTCTTTTCCTTTAGGAGCTTTGTTTATACACTCTTGGAAATCTGTGTCCTGACAGCGCTGTGGTTAGAGAGAAGCTTCTAGCTCAGGGAATAGTTTCTGCACTGGCAAGCTGCATTCACGTAAGATCGTTTTGGTTATTATAGTAAACTTACTTTTGTTAACTGTTATAATCAAACTTAAATCACAAGTCTAAGCAAATAGACTGATAATGTTATAGTGTCTCTGAATGCATTCTTATAGGCTCACAAAAAAATTCTGGGTTATACTTCATCCCAAATCAAAAGAAAAAGACAAAAAATTTAATTTTGCAAAGAAGAAAAGCTTTGGACAACTGATAATTATGTGCACATTCACCCCCTCCAGTTATACTTATCAGTGGTGATTCTCATTACTGTGAGAGTAAAAATTTTTCTTTATTTTATTTTATTTTATTTTATTTTATTTTTCATATCACAGTAATGGGAATTTGGTGTGTGGGGGAGGTGTGTTTAACTGTCATGTATTGCAAATAATATTAATAATAATAATGAAGTAAATAAATAATAATGTCACAATGCAACAACAACAAAAAATCTTTAAGCAAAACAATATTTTTTTTATATTTATTGTTTCTTTCTTTTTAACTGAAATAACGTAACACATCCAGACATATTAATTTTGTGCATTTTTTGATGTTCTCATTATTACCAGTGGTTATTCTCATTACAGTAAGATTAAAATTTTTCATTATTTTATTTTATTTTATTTTTCATATTACACTAATGAGAATTTGGGGGGGGGGGGGTCATAACAATGCAAAAAAAGAGTAAATAAATAATAATGTCTAAATAAATAATTAAATAAAAAATCTTTAAGCAAAACATTATTTCTTAATTTTTCTTTCTTTTTAATTTAAATACCATAACACAACCAGACATATTACTTTTGTGGATTTTTTTGTTCTTATTATTCTCAGTGGTGATTCTCATTACTGTAAGACTAATTTTTTCTTTTTTTATTTTTATCTAATCTAATAATAATAATAATGTTGCAGTGCAATTTTTTTCTTGTAGCAAATTATTATTTCTTAATTTTTCTTTCTTTTTAATTTGGGGTGAAATGTGACTTGGACATGTTCTTGAGATCATGAAATAGTAAGATTGTTTTTCTGTTGTAGAATCAGAGGTATAATCTGGCAGTGGTGGAGGCGGTTGGCTTCACTTTGTCTCAGCTGCTACAGGCGAAAGACGCAACTGAAAAAATCATCCCGTAAGTGACCACAGCTTGTTTCGTTAATATTTATATTCATTTGTAGTATGTGTGATAAATGAACCAAAGTCTTGTCAAACTGAAATTGCTATAGTTTACAATACATAGTTAATGCTAATGACAAATATTAGGATATTTAACACAAATTTTTCCGTGCTTGTTGTTTATTTGAAACCCCAGAGCAGTCATGGCTTCAGGAATCACCCCTCATGTGATCTCAGCCTTGACTCCAGATCCTGAGTTTGGTTACGGGCCAGCGATTGAGTGTACGTGGTGTTTGCACTATTTAGTCAGCAGGTGTGGTCTATTCTCCTTTCAAAAAAACATACTATACAATGACAGAGTAATGGCCGGTTCCTCCAGATGGCATGAATTCTCTTTCTGGAACAAAAAGAGACTAGTGACTAAAACATCAGTTGAATTGTGACATGATGTTGTGGTTTACAGTAATTTGGATAACTCCATGCTGATCGCTCAAGGCGCCCTCTCACAGTGCAGTGCTGTTATAATAACACTAGGAGGCGCTGTTGCTCAAGGAAACCTAGCGGGTGGAATAGAGTTGGTAAGTCATTACAGCAAAACATTTTATACCCACATCACGTACATACTGCACATCTGGGTTAGGATGAGAGTAATTTTAAATTAGTGTATTCACTGAATAGAAACACTGCCTATATATAATTCAATTATCAATGATTTTATAATCAATGCTTACTATTACATTATTTTATGAATTTCACAAAAACAAGTCACATTTAACCCTAAAATTAAGCACAGAAAATATGCTGCATGAAGAAAATTGAGATTTTTTGTATTGTGACATTACTTTAATGACAATTGAGAACATTGTTCCTCTGATAATGACACTGCACATAATAACCATATATTTATAATCTTTGGATACATCTCATGAACCTATATTGGAATTATGGAATAGATGCCGATGCAAGGTCGTAGTCTCTCATACAGTAGCATGTGAGCTTCTGTAAAGTGATCAAATTGCCCATTTATTAGCAGTATGGTGATGTGGTTCATTATGATCCTCTAAAACTGCTTTTACCTGCTTTCCTCTGGACAGTGACTTTTGTTTTTGCTGTGCAGCTCATTTGGCCTCTTCTGCGTTGCCTTGGTAACCTGCTGGTCAATGGAGGTGATGTAATGCCAGAGGACACTCGTCTCCTCGCTGCACTGTGTGTTTTTAGTCAGGCTTTCCTTCACCCTCATCCTGCTCTATCCAGAGAGAGCCTGTGGGCGCTCAACAACCTCACCGGTGAGCAGGGCGTTAGCATGCATGTGCTCAAATCGATTTGCAACCTAATTTTTCATCCCACTTAAAGCTCAAACTAAAATTAACTTGTGTTTACTGGAGAGAACACCATTCTCACAATTATGACTGTGATGTACTGTCTTATGTTTTTTTCAGCTGGCTCCAGTGGGTTCTGCTCTGGCCTGCTGCTCCTTAATATGATTCCCATATTAATCCAGTTTCTCTCTTTCTCTAAAGAAATCAACTCAATGGTGAGGAACCAGCACGCAAATATAGATCAGGCTAACAATACCTACATTTTTGGGCTGTGACCCACTATGAGGTGTATGACCTTACACTGACCCATATTAAAGTAGCCTATATAAAAAAAAACATACTTGAAAAATATCTGTGAAAGAATTTACTCTCCTGTACATAAGTTTGGGGGTTTATGATTTTTTGTAAAACAAACTAATATTATAAATAGATTAAAAGTGACAGTAAATACATTTATAATGTTGTAAAAAGAGTTTTATCTCAAATAAATGCCGCTCTTTTAAACTTATTCATCAAGCATCCTGAAAAAATCAAAGAATCGCAATTTCGACAGAAATATTAAGCAGCACAACTTTCAACACTGATGATAATAACAATAATAATAGATGTTTCTTGAATAGCAAATCAGCATATTAGAATGATTTCTGAAGGATCATGCGACAATGAAGATTTTCATGCATCACAGGAATAAATTGCATTTTAAAATGTATTCAAATAGAAAACTTTTCTTTTAAATTCTAATTATATATATTTATAGTAGAAATATTTCTTACTTTTTTCTAATGCTTGTTTGACTGTATTTACTTAATATTATGGTGTTTCTGTCATAGTAAATTACTGCTGATAGATCACTTGTATTTACTACATTGTTTTTAAAAAGTTTTATATTCCTGCTGCTGTATCTCTACTACAGTCATATTCACTCACATCACATTCACATGTACATGTTGATAACATTTCAGTTCTCACACAATTACTGTTGTTTGTACAAGGCACTGAGAGTTCTGGGTAATATCGCCCATCATGGCCCAGAATACTGTGTTCGTTTAACACAAGCGGGGCTGCTGACCGCCCTCTGTGCCACACTCAAGATGGCCGAGCCAGAGGTGGTCACCCTGAGCCTGGAAGTGCTGTACATGCTGGTATCCAGCAGCCCACAGGTGAATGAGACCATTTAAGAATCCATTATCACTTAAAATAGTATTATGATGGTATTATAGAGTTTATTCATATTTTAATAAGTTTTCATTTTAAATATTTTCCAATTTCATTTTAATTTGTGTTTTTGTTATTTTTATTAGCTTTATTTAAAAAAATGTTTAGTTTTAATTTTAGTTAACGATAATAACCCTGCACTTAAAATTATTTTACATTGATCTTTGTAAGAAACGTAATGACAGGCTTACTTATCATTCAACAAGCAAGTTTAATGTAAGTCCTCCTGCTTGTACCAGGTGGTGGAGGAGTTTACAAGGTTAAATGGTGTTCCTCTGCTGGAAGCCATTCAGTATAACAATGAAGGACAGCAACGTGTCAGAGCTGCCTACATTCTCGATCATCACTTCCCTTCTTTTTCTGAGGTCAAAATTGCATTTACCTGCTTATATTTTTGGACATATTATATTCGAGGAATCACCATGATCAAAATTCTCATTCTTTTTTTTTTGTTGTTTAAAGGTGGAGAGCCTTTCATCATAACACGTCCAAAGACAGAATTGCAAAGATTACTCTTTGCAAAGATTTCCTATTTTCTTCAAAGCAAACTGAATGTACCTTTTAGCACTTAGTTATTCTTCCATTCTTGTTTTCTGAACTATACAGAAAATAAATATCTTTTTTACTGCACACGTGAAGCATGTTCATGTGTTTTTGCTACCTGCTGATCCAACTAACCCGTGGATGCACAGAACAGCATTTTAATGGTTTTATACGTATAGTGAAGATAAATGAATGTTACCATTTCTTCACAATTCAGGAGTTACACAACCCTCACATTAATGTGACATCAGCACAAACATAAATACTGTTTAAGTATGGTAAAAACAAACATGCCTAATTTGTTTGCAGTACTAAAACAGTTAATGTTTATTTAGGATGCTAGTTATACTCTACTATTTCTCTTAAATACATAAAAGTTCAAAAAAGTCCAAATATTATTTCATGCATTATATTAAAAATATAGTTCTCTCCAAAATGTACAGCTGTATTGTAGCAATATCATTATTTTATTAATGTAAATAAAGGGTAACCGACTGAAAACAGGTAAACAGCTGCTGTATGTCTGAAATGAAACACTTTATGTAACAGCGCCGGTTATAAAAGCAGCAGAACATGACAGCAGACCTGCGCGTGTCCATGAATGAAGGTGACGCCATTATTTGTGTTTAATCCACTGATTTATGTTTCACTAATGAGATTTACAGCGCGTTTGATCAATGTTTGTGGCTAACGTTAAGCTACACGCTGCCTTTAACTTTGTTGTTGTTTTTAGCATTGCAGCTAAGCTAATAGCATGAGTCGAGCGGAAAGTGCATTGGAGTGTCACATAAACTGATAAAACGCTACAAGACATTTATCAGGCGGATTAATAATTTATTTGTGAACGTTTTAAGATCGTGTCCTATTCGGTATGGAAATACACTGTAGATTATTAATGAACAACTACATTAGCTAACCTAGTGAGCTGACTAACAAGTTACATAGCATGATTTTTTTCATCTCATTTGTTCAGAGACAGCCGTGTTTTGCGACTAAAAGTTTAACTTAGTCTAACGTAGTTAGCAGCTCACTAGAATTTGACAGCTGCCAGGTTTATTATTTATTGGTCATATATTCCTGTTGGACTTCTTGTCCAGGTTTATGAGGTTTAGTTAATGTAGGTGTTTGGATAGGAAACACATGCGTTATACTGAATTGGTGTGTATGTGCTCCTTGTTCACACAATGACAGTAAAATCCTGATAAATCTACATCCCTTGTGGGGACCAAACTTGATTAATATTGTCTACACACAATAATTAGACTATAGGGTTTAGATTGTAGTGATTAGATCAATAATTAGATCAATTCAAGAACTTCATCAATGTCAAAGAGTGGGCTTAACTATTATATAAAATTGTGTGTGTGTGTGTGTGTGATCTCTTGTGTCCATTCAGGATCTCCTGCAGAGCTGCTGACCGGCTGCATTTCATTGAGATCCAGCGGTATGTAGTCGCACCAAAACACAACATGCATTCAACATGTAAAGCTTCAGTCAAACAAAACGTGCATTCATCATGATAAAACCTTACTCAAACAAAATGTGCATTCAGCATGATAAAACTTTAAGCTAAAACAACATGCACTGAACACGACCAAGCTTCGTCCAATCACAGCATGCATTCAACGTGATAAAGTTTCATCCAAATGCAACATGCATTCAGCGTGCTAAAACTTAAACACAACATGAGAAAGCCTGACCCAGACAGTACACATTCAACTTGCTGAAACTGCAACAAAACACCGGATGCATTGAACATGCTGAAACTGCAGCAAAATCTAAAACAAAACAACAAGAAATCTAATGTTTATTCCCATAATAATCCCCTTTACTAACATATCTCAACCCATTCTTTAGATTCTCATCTATATTATAGTTTATTTCTATGGGATCATCATGCAGTTGGAGGCTCATCTTCGTCTCTGTCAGAGTTGTTTGTGGTTCTGTAAAAGTTCTCAGCGGCTGTTCTCACTCTGTACTGCGCACAGGTATGCACGACCAAACTTTATTTTTCTGTTCAATACAGATGAAACATTTTCGTTTCAACAATAATAATACATGGAGCTTCCAAAACCAAAATGGTTTAGCTCAAATGCTTAAAACAACTTGTCCTTGTGTTTTCTAGTATAACAATACTATACATTATGAAAGCCCATTTTTGCCACAGAATAAAATACAAAAAAGGTATTTGCGACTTATTACGCGTTTACGTCTCACAATTCGGAATTTTTTCTCACAAAAGTCAGATTTGTGAGACGTAAACTCGTAATTGCATCATTTTCTTAGTATTTTTGTCTGGTTTTCCAGTAAAATATCGAAGCATTCTTTAATCAGGATACATTTACTTAAAATTAGGGCTGCAAAATGACTAGTTACGATTAATCGATTCAAAATAAAAGTTTAAGTTTACATACTATGTGTTCAATCAAAAATATGTTAGATTTATATGTAAAATATTTATATTTATATACAATATTAATCAAATACAAGTGTTTACATAAAATACATACAAATATTTTTTAAATATATACATATGTGTGTGTATTTATATATACATAATAAATATACACAGTACACACACATAGTATGTAAACATAAACTTTTATTTTGAATCGATTAATCGTGACTAATTGTTTTGCAGCCCTACTTAAAATACTTAAAAATTGGACTTGACACTAAAATTTACTTAAATTTAATTTCTATCTGAATGTGAGCTGATATTTTTTGAGATGTTGACTATTGGTGCTGATCCAGAACAAATATGTAAATGCATCCTTCAGAGCTGATGTTGCCATCTGTACACCAGAATATTATAGAGACATAATTGTTGGCTCAGAACATCCTAGCTACTACTTAACAACCACCAAGAATTTCCAGAGCGACAAGCACCCACACACATTTTTGTTAGAAAATATAAAAATCTATTTTTGACTTACTGTTCTAATCAGGCTATTATATTAGGCAACATATTTTTGTAAATTATCATCAAGGGCATGAGATTATGAGCTTTGGCTGCAGTTATTTATTATTTTTGTAGAGTGATTATTATTGTAGAGTTTTTTTTTAATGTTGTCATCATAAAGACAGTGTTGAGAAGTGATTTGTTTTCATTGTCTCTTTTTCTGTTTACAGATCATCAACCAATTACTATGAACTTCTTGGGGTGAAACCAGATGCTACGCTGGAGCAAATTAAGAATGCATTTTTCGACAAATCCAAAAAGGTTCATTTCTAGGGATTTTTCTGTCATTTTGGTCATAGTCTAGTGTTACGAACACTTACAGTATTAACCATTAACCAGAACATTATTCGCCAGTGTGGACAATTTTAGAGTTATTATTACTGTTATCTTTATAGTTATCATTCTTGTTTCTTAACATCAGTTCAGCCATTTAATTTTATTTTATTTATTGTGTCATCTATATGCTTTGACAGTGGAAGAGGAGTTAGTAATATGCATGTGTTCAAAGCATTTTGCAATTTGCATTAGTTTAATTTGTCAAAAATTGAAGCAGATCCTCAGAATTTCGTCTCTGATACATAGTTTATCCTTAGTGGTAAAAAAAGATAGCCTGATGCATTCTGACAATGTTGTATGGTTGTACAAAAATTATGCCTAGTTATTCACCTCCTCACCCCTAGAGGGAGCTGTTTGATTGTGGCAGAGAGACTGTTGTCTGTTCCCATAGTCTTAAATTCTTAGGCACTTGTTTTATCCCTGATTTGTTTAGTTGTTGAGTTTACTAGGCGCATTTATTTCACCAGATAACTTGTCAAGATGTCATAAATTGAAGCAATTCAAATATGTTTGAGAGACAGTATCAAGGGAAACAAACGAAAGACGTGAAAAAATTATGCATGTGCCTGCGATAAAGGGGGAAAGGGAAGTGGTGTGTGGCCAAGTATGGTGACCCATACTTGGAATTTGTCCTCTGCATTTAACCAAGTGCATCCAAGTGCATGCACACAGTAGTGAACATACACCCAGAGCAGTGGGCAGCCAATGCTGCGGCGCCCGGGGAGCAATTGGGGATTCGGTGCCTTGCTCAAGGGTCTCACCTCAGTCATGGTCCCTGCCGGACCTGAGACTCGAACCCACGACCTTCGGGTTACAAGTCCAACTCTCTATCCACTAGGCCACAACTGCCCTGTGAGAGTGAGAAACGTGTTTACGGATGAAGGAGGCAGAGTGACGGCAAGATAGAACCACTGCATGCTTGTGTGTGTATGAGAGCGGAGATGAGGGTACAAACCGATGATATGGGCACTTTGTTTCCGAGTAAGAAGTAGATAAAAGCTTTATGAGTGATGTGACTTACAGAACAAGTGAGAGTGGAAAGGTGAAAAGGTCATAAAGATGATTCTGTTCACTAAGTATGAGACATGCATTAATGTGATGTTTTTATGAATTCAGAGCAATTAAGGATAGGAGTTCATGTTCTTTGAATTGTTTAAATTGATAAATGTATATATAAGTGTAATGTCATTTTTATGATATAAACAAAACTGTCTGTCTCATTTTCAGTTGCACCCTGACAGTGACCCATCCAATCCCGGTCTGCACAGCCAGTTTGTGCAGCTGAACGAGGCGTACAGGGTGCTGAGCAGAGAAGGGTCCAGACGGGATTATGACCTCAAGTTGAGCTACCAGTACACTGCAGGTCCGGCCTTCAGATCCTCCAGCTCCACCAACAGCCCCAGGTGACTGTTAGCTCCATAATCAATCAACCTGATGTTGTTAAATGGGATTTTATTGAATTAGTACAAGTGGGCATTTTATATCAACATGAAGGCTATAACAATGGCATATATACTGTAGAAACCAGGGGCCTTCTTATTAAAAAACACACAGATTTAATCCCAAATTTGATGAATTTTATAAAAAATGAGGAACAAATTGGCAGCAACTGACTAAAACTGACCTAACAACCACTCAGAACACCCTAGTAACTCCATAGAAACATGTTAAAAGTCTCTCAAAACACTTAAATAACTACATAGCAATGCCCTAGCAACCATTCAGAGTCAGAACAACCTAGCAACTGCATAACAACTCCCTAGCAACCACTTAGTCAGAACACCCTAGCAGCTGCATAGCAACATGATGAAAGCCTCTCAGAACACTTAAACAACTGCATAGCAATGCCCTAGCAACCACTCAGAGTCACAACACCCTAGCAGCTGCATAGCAACATGCTGAAATCCTCTCAGAACAGATTCACAACTGGATAGCAACGCCCTAGCAACCACTTGTAGTCAGAACACCTTAGCAACTGCAGAGCAACATGCTGGAAGACTCTTAGAACACTTAAGGTGCCATAGAATGAAAAATTGTCTTTACCTTGGCATAGTTAAATAATAAGAGTTCTGTACATGGAAATGACATACAGTGAGCCTCAAACACCGTAGTTTCCTCCTTCTTATGTAAATCTCGTGATTAAAAAAGACCACTGAAAAACAGGCGAATCAGAACATAACACCGACTGTTACGCAAATACCGGGATCATCAATAGTTACGCCCCAACATTTGCATAAACCCGCCATGTTCTAGGTCAGCCACCAGCCGAACCATCTGCAGGTATTGTGAAGAAACAAGTTACGGGAAATGGCAGACCATGGAAATACATGTTATTGTCTAGCTGCAGGGGAGGAAGTGCAGGGATGGGATGGTGTCTTTATTCAGAAAAGGCACGGAAAGCAAATAACGCGTTCTAATAAAATAATGCTAGCCACTAAAGGGACATGGTTAGCTCCTTGCTAGCTGTAGTCTGTTACACTGCAGTACATAAGATTTCACTTACCACATAAACAGAGTAAGGAGAGATGAGGATGATGGTGAATGGTTTACAGATCCTGAGCACCACTGACAAGCATCTGATCTTGTAAAATGTGTGGTAAGTACTGCCGTTACATAATATAAACATAGTTTGTGCGATCGCGAATCTCGAAAGTGAAACTATAATGCGATCAACCGATCATTCAAAAGCAGTTTCAATGTCTCTTGTATTAATAACGGCTCCCTGATGCCTGCATTTTATATACAGTATAATTACCCGACAATATAACTGCGAGAGAAAGTATTTAAATATATATTTTCCTCTCTGTGTTTCCTTCTTGCTGTGAGTTACTGAAATGAGCTGCACTGTGAAACAGCCAATCAGACCAGAGCTCAACATTGAGCAGCACTGTGAAACAGCCAATCAGAGCAGAGCTTATTATTATTCATGACCCTGCCAAATAAGCCAATAACAGACCGTTTAATTCTAGGGAGAAATCCTAGGGTTGTAAATGGTCATGTAAAATCGTTTCTGGAGATTTTTTGCCCTTACCTAAGCTACATACCTTCTATGTAGATATCAGAGAACAATTTAAAATACTGTATCAATGCATTCTATGGCACCTTTAATCAACTGCATAGCAACACCCTAACAACCACTCATACAGAGTCAGAACACCCTAGCAGCTGCATAGCAACATGATAAAGCCTCTCAGAACACTTAAACAACTGCATAGCAATGCCCTAGCAACCACTCAGAGTCACAACACCCTAGCAGCTGCATAGCAACATGCTGAAATCCTCTCAGAACAGATTCACAACTGGATAGCAACGCCCTAGCAACCACTCGTAGTCAGAACACCTTAGCAACTGCAGAGCAACATGCTGGAAGACTCTCAGAACACTTAATCAACTGCATAGCAACACCCTAACAACCACTCAGACAGAGTCAGAACACCCTAGCAGCTGCATAGCAACATGATAAAAGCCTCTCAGAACACTTAAACAACTGCATAGCAATGCCCTAGCAACCACTCAGAGTCACAACACCCTAGCAGCTGCATAGTAACATGATGAAAGCCTCTCAGAACACTTAAACAACTGCATAGCAATGCCCTAGCAACCACTCAGAGTCACAACACCCTAGCAGCTGCATAGCAACATGCTGAAATCCTCTCAGAACAGATTAACAACTGCATAGCAATGCCCTAGCAACCATTCAGAACATCCTATCATCATGGTGACCAGATTTGCACAGATAAGCACCAATCACATTTTCTTCAGAAATCTATCTGGTTAATATTAATATTCTGTCATTGCAAAAGAAGGTTTGTACATTTTGATGTATTTTGAAAACAATTTTTGCTGAATAATACGCAGAAATGTTTTTTTAAGAAACGTGATGTTGACTGATAATTTTTGGTATACGTGTTACACTCTTAAAAATAAAGCTCCTTTATTGGCATTATTGGTCCCATGAAGAACCTTTAACATCCATAGAACATTTCCAGTGTACAAAAGATTCCTAAAAATGGTTCTTTTAAGAACTGTTCACTGAAAGGCTCTTTGTGGAACCTAAATGGTTCTTCTATAGCATCACTGATAAAACCCCCTTTTGGAACTGTATTTTAAGAGTGATTTTTATTTTTAAGAATCACATGTTACAAAAGATTATCTCTCTGTGTATCTTGTTTGTCAGTGCGGAGGCTGCAGAGAGCGTGCGTTACTGGGAGCAGTTCAGACAGGCCCAGCCTCAGGAGAACACGGCTGAGGAGTGGGAAAAGAGCAAGAAACGCAACATGCGTTTAGTGGGCTACTGCGTGCTAACCATGCTACTCAGTCTCTCTGTGCATTACTTTGGCTTCAGGTGAGCCCTAATACATAGTATTGACAAAAACATTCACCGCGTTCCATTCTAATATTTTCCAACACACTCTGAATGATGCTGTGCTGATAAGTGAGTGTTTTGCAACTGTTTGTGTGAAACGCAGTGTAAAATGTTTTCTTTTGTTCATGTGTCCGTTTTCTGACGAGTACGTGATAATGATGTTTTGTTTTTGAAACGCATTTCGTCTATCCCAGAGCCAGACAAACCCCAGCAGAGAGTGTTCACTGGTTTCCCATAATCCCTGATGTTTAGTTATGCTTTCCAGTATCAGCTAAATGTTTTTACACCTTGAATTCAGGCGACTAAGATTAAGTGTCTTCTATAAACAGACACTGTTCGCTTGACGCGTAGCAGACGTGCACTTAAAATGTTTTGAAAAATGATCAAATGTTTTATTGCCCCGTGAATGCCCGTGTGCCCTTTTAAATGCGACCCTAAAGTTATGTGGGCATGTCGTGGATGTTTGTTCACCTTTCAAAATATATATGTTGGCAGTAAATCTGTTCACCTCTGACCTCTGATCTGGTCTGTCATGCAGGAAACTGGAAGAGGTCCATAATAACTTCATGGATGAGAAGGATAGAGTCATCACTGAGATCTACAATGAATCCAAAGAAAGAGCCAGGTGGGGAGCGCTTTGAAGTTACATGTGTCACCTCAGGAGGCACATCAGAGGTTCTGAATACAAAAGCTGTAGCGTTTGAAACCATTAGGGGATACATTGTTAACATGTAAAGGAGAGATAAAAATGTTTATAGATTCATCTCATGTTATTTGACAGCCTTTATGGATTTGTACTTTATTAGCAACTCATTCAGCCCCTTAATGAGCTTTAAGGACTAAAGGTAAATGTAATTTGTTAGTCACTTTGAATAAAAAGCATCTGCTTTGGATAAAGGCAGAAAATTTTGAGATGAAATAAGTAGTAATTAGGATAATGCTTAATTGCATGATGGCACTGTATTGTGGGACTGGAATATTATAAATCAGACTTTGGACAAGTAAGAACCCCCAATTTTTTTGTCAGATAAAAACCCTTTGATGTAAAATATTTACTTAGTAGCCTACTCCCTGAGATTAGGGATGTTCATTTCGGTTATTTTTCCTAACCGACAACCGACGCTCGTTAACCGATTATTAACCGTTAACTGACAAGATTATTTTAAATTAGAACCGAATTAAATTAGAAAGAATAAGTGTCTGTGACCCGTTAATAATACTAACATTTGTTTTCCGGGGATTAATTTTACATGCGCAAAAAGCAGCAAAAAACAGAACATGAGGATTCACATGATCATATCATATCATATCACATCACGCACCTGCAGCGCTTCTGCGAGCTGAGAAAAACATAATAAAGCTAGGCGCTATATATTATAATGAATAAATAGGCCTATACGAGAAATATATTTTCACTTAAATAATAATTTTAAAAAACGAAAGAAAAACTGTGCAACAAGTAGCCTATGCAGAGTTTCGGTTCATTTTTGTGCTGCGCGAAAGGAAACCAGACGGCAGAAAGCGGCATCCTATTTTTTAGGCTTATTTTACAAAAGTGCAAAGATTTGTTTTTACTGTGAATGTACACAAATAAAAGCAAACCTTTTACAATTCCGATCATCTTCATGACTAAAAGGAGTAATTGCTTCCACTGTTAGAAGGGGAAAAATAAAATCAAGTGATTGCTCCAGCGTCGCATGCGCGTACACAGTATTCTACCTTGACAATGCAGCCTGTTCATTATCATTATAAAAAACAATCAGTCAAACATACTGAAAAAAACACACTGCTCAGTTTAAATATGTAGTAAAATCTGTGCCGTTAAGCGTTATCACTGTACCGCCATGAAGTTATGCAAAACATTTTGTTTTACGTAGATATTGGAACGCGAGTGAAGTAGGCCTACATAAAAGGTCAATTATATTTTCCCATTCAGATACATTGTGAATACAGAAACATTTGATTCTGTGTCGAACGAGAGGCCCAACATTGGTTTCAGTTTCGTTTTAGCCTAAATGAATTCGTTTTGGTTTGTCGTTTATATAGCTAGCTTCTTACATTTTTAATTCTTGTTCTTTTCTAAATAGCCTACTGTTAATTGAAAGGATTTGTTGTGGAGGGAGGGGAACTAAAATAGCCTAGCTATGTTTACAGTGTTTATTATAATGTTTGTAATTCGTGTCGGTCTATTTCTGAATGAAATAATAAAATGCGACTTATAGGCGACTTATGTTTTTTTTCTCTCTCTCTCTCTAAAAAAGTATTTTTTTATACGCTTAGCTTATTTTAACCATGCAGCAAACCTTTTAAAATATTGATAAATTACTGAAAAAAAAATAAATAAGTGTCTTTAAACTGTTTAACTGATTGTATTAATCGGTCAAAAATCTCAAAAAACGGTTAAAATGAACATCCCTACCTGAGATTTTAATATTTTTGAATATTTCAATATTTCAGTTAATGGTCACATGACATGCAAGTAAACAGATGAGTTATTTAATCATTTTTTACTGTTTTATTTTGACTTTGTAGCTAGACTTCAAAAACCAAGCATATAGCGGCAGATCACGTGAGTCAAGCTTGCATTGGCTGATTCTCAGCTGATCCACATCTACCTATAGGAGTATGATGCCTATCACAGCATTCCTTTATAAGGCCTATTCATTATTATTCAGCAGCTTTATCGCTTACCCGGAGCAAATTACCCTCCTCCATCCCCAACTCCTTTCGCCAGACTCCTTTTATCTTGAATAATGTTGTTACACTTAAATATCATTAAGAACATTAATGATATCTGTAAACCTATTGCACGTTGCCTTTCCAGATGAATGTTAAACTCTCAGAACATGCAGAGATGGAGTGAACTCGGAGACGCTGAAAACACTGGATCAAGAGTTGCTTGCATGTGTACCGAACACAGTGCTGTGCTTCACTGTGAAACACACAGCCTTTGATTTCATAATTGCACTAAGTTAGATCACAATTATCGTGCAGCCCTGTTTATTTTAATTTTACATTTGATATAATTATTAGCTTTTCATCAACCCCCTGCAGTTCCCTCGTGACCTCTCATTTGGTAAACCATGCCCTTGCATAATGACAATGAGTTTTGCTTGGGATAGCACATTCATATTTTCTTCAGAAATTGTAAAAAAAAATAAGAATAAAAAAAAGTATTTGATCATGCTCCTTTCTGGTTTTCCTCAGAGTGAACGGCTTTAAAAAGCAGCAGGAGATCTTGAGACAGAAGCATGCCGAGTTCCTGGAGAAGTACAAGATCCCCAGTAACGGAGAAGAGAAATAAAGCAAGGAAAAGAGAACTAAAAGAAGCTCATCGCACAGGGTTGTGGAGAGAGTGCAGGTTGTGGATGAATGTTGAGGAGTGAATTGTATTTTGTTTTTATCAAATTTTCCAGCGTCACAGTGTGTCAAATCCACAAACGCAGCAATATTTCAGCCCTTGTACTTTCACCCAACTCTGTCAGATTAAGGTCACAAGGGGTGCAAGGCAAATCAGGCTGATTATAGGCCAACATGGCTCCTCATGAGGTGTTTTAACACCTGTACTCTTACTGTATTGCCTGCATTTGCAGGCGACATTGTAACTGCACCTGGAAAGGGTGTTATGGAAACATTGCATTCCTGATAAAGTAGTTCATCAAAACACTGAAAACACTGTACATTGTGCACTTTGTTAAGCTCAATGTATGTGTATGTGTGGGGGGGGGGGTGGGGGGGGGGGGGTCTCATGGAAGAATGTTATACAGATGGAAAGATCAGTGCTGTCCGGTTTGAGTTTTATTTCAGGTGCTGGTTATTTTCCAACTGTATTGAATGCAACATCAAATAATTTTATCTTAAACAGGAAGTGAATGGGTCTTTGGCAAGTAATGAGAAGTTTCTTTTACCCATGTAATAGATCTAGGCTGCAAATCAAATGCATTTCCTACAAGTCATTTTACAGCAAGATTATATTAAACAAGACCCTTATTCTGGATCCAAACTCTTTGCAGACCCCTGTTGTCACAAAGGCATAGATTCCAAAATGAAGTCTTTTTAGATATCCAAGTCATTGCCTTATTTGAAGAATGGAACAGTATTTTAGGTTTTGATATTTAATCTAAATTCTCCATTAGACATTCACCAGATGGCCTTCATCTTTATAAATCAAATATTGATTTTGTGTGAAATCACTCTAATGCAAGCCTTAATGTCACTGGGTTTTGAAGTGATTAATAATTAAAGATAAGGATCTCAGTTATGTAATGTTTTTCATCTGCATGCATTTTTGTGTTTCTGTAGATTTTTTGCAAACTCCTTCACTGTTCCTATGCACAAACATTCAAATGGGGGTTTGGGGTTGTTCAGATTTTTTAATGTTTTTGAAATAAGTTTTTTATGCTCACCACGGCTTCATTTATTTTATCAAAAATACAGTAAAAACATTTTAATAATCTGAAATAATATTATGGTTTAAAGGAACCGTTTTCTATTTGAATGCATTTTAAAATGTAATTTATTCTGTGAAGTCAAAGCTGAATTTTCAGCATTATTACTTAGGTCTTCAGTGTTCAGAAACACTGAAATAAATCATTGTAATATGCTGCTTTGCTGCTGAAGAAACTTTATTATTATTGTCAGTGTTGAAAAGTTTTTTTAAACCGTGATACATTTTCTTCAGGATTCTTTGATGAATAGAAAGAAGTTGAAAAGAACCACATTTATTTGAAATATACATTTTTTTTTGTAGCACTATAAATATCTTTACTGTCACTTTTGACCAATTTAATGTGTTTTTGCTGAATATAAGTATTCATTTCTTTAAAAAAACCTTAATGACCCCAAACTTTTGAACAATAGTGTATACTTCCAGAAGGCATTATTAGTGATGTTTTCTAAGGTAAGCAACACTTTTGCTATTGTTTATACTTGGTCTGACTCATGTTTTTCACCTTGTGGACGTTAAAACTGCCTAAAACTTCATATAGACTTGTTTTGCTTGCTATTGTTTATTGCCCTACTTTTTAACTCCTCTTAGCAAACAAAAACTTGTACTACGTCATTCCAAATTTGCGACGTTCTTTCCTGACATTCTAGAATCCACTCCAGTAGTCACAGAATGTCACATTCCCAAAGCCTGTGCAGATGTTGACGATCTGGGCTGTTCTGTGACTCCAAGGCCTGGGACTCAGTCTGATGTGGTTTTCTGATATAGCATGGGCCCATATGCAGGTGCTCCTCTCTGCTCAAGTCTGATCTTGGAGATACCAGCTTTCAGGGACAGTTTTGATGATGTTTTTTCTGCTTGTCTGCCTCTAGAGCACCTATCATTTTGACATTTAAAACTAAACTCCTTTAGTGCACCGTCTGGAGAGACTTTGCATAAATACTAACAACATCGCCCTCAGTTCAGCAGTATCAATGGTGAAATCTTGTGACCTTGGCCCGGTTTGTTTATTTGGATGTGTGATGGCTGGACCTTCTCTCCTGACCACTCTGGGTTTTCCAGAAGGCCTTTAGATAGTTATACTCTGAAAGGGCTCTTTGCGGTTGTCAGCTTTAGTGCTGTAAGCAGTCCAGGAGAGATAGAACAGTCTGCATTCCTGCAGCCCACATGATTTTTTTTTTGCTCGGTATAACCCAAACATACCTGTGGATGATGTTGAGGGTCTTCACATTTAAGCAAAGTCGAGTGGGTTCAGGTCTGTTAGTTTGTTAAATCAGTCAGTTCAGATGCTGTTCAACCTAATTATTTCGAATTTACACCTGAAAATAAAGTCACAGTAGTGACTAAGGATGTGTTGTTTATAATATAGTCATATCTGTTGATGCACAGAAATGTCTTTCTTAGTTGCTTTAGAAAATGGTTTTAAAATAGGTTTTCTGGTTTTAAAACATGTTTTTCTGTTTAATTGGCAAGTAAAGGTTTGTCTATTCTGCACTGCAAGTGTAGCCAGCAAATGAATTTTAATTTTTTTGCAAAAAGTCCCATCCATAACATTGATTGGACAAAATTGTATCACGTAAAAATAACTAAATAAAGAATAATTCAGTCAAAAATGTGAATTATTATCATTTACACATAGCCTACTCAAGTCTTTCAAAAATTTAACTTTCTTAAATTTCTGTAAATGTCCAAGCTGCTCTTTTCCATACTTTGAAGCAAATGGCTGTCAAGCAAGATTTTTTCCCCCTAAAATTTTAGTTGTATTCAGAATATTTAGATTTTTATTTAGATTTCTTTTTTTCTTTTAATCTCCTGTTCCCATTTACTTTATAGTATGAAAACAGCTCACAAGTTTTTTTTACTAAACAGTTACTTTTTTTTTTTTTTTTTTTTACAGTTT
Organism: Tor tambroides; assembly: GCA_021397915.2. Classification (NCBI taxonomy): domain Eukaryota; kingdom Metazoa; phylum Chordata; class Actinopteri; order Cypriniformes; family Cyprinidae; genus Tor; species Tor tambroides. The sequence goes on along the minus strand of JAFVLL020020061.1, from coordinate 36,205 downwards.
CACGCAAGAAGATTTGAAACGACAAAGTGAATAAATGAGAGCATGTGACCTGTCCCTTTAGGTTACATTCTTCCGCAGGAAGATATAGTCCCGACTGACAGTTAGTCTCTGTGGGTGCTGCGCAGTGATATAGTAGCTAGGTGAACAGGTGTTTCGCGTCGTAGCCGTTTTTACGCTGTAAAAATGTTCTATATGGTAACCTTAAAATGTGATTCAAGTGGTAACTGGTTTTATTCAAGTCAAAAATAGTATTAAATATGACGGAATCAACTGGTAGACCTACACAGGTGAGATAGATTGTGTTCCTTAAGGAAATGACCGAGCAGTTTCGCTTTTAACTGTTTGTCGCCGCTATATAGCAATAAATCCACATCCAGAAACAAAACTAGCCGTTTTATAGGTTAATTATCATCCTGTCTGTTTGTAAAAGATACATTCTTTGCAAAATGCATGTTTCCTTTAAAAAAAAGAACCCAAAACACCCTGACAGGGAACAGCACTCAAAAATAGACAGGGGGAGTCGGTTAATAATTGTCCACCTCGCGATGCGCGAGCATTACACCTGTGCGGGTTTGCGCGCGAGCAAAGTCTGCGCGTCAGGAGGAAAAAAAAAAGAAAGTTCCACGAGCGAGACGGTGACGCGCGCCGAGAGTTGCGGAGCGTGTGAGTCCTGAAGGGCAAATAAGAGACTGGAGAAAACGACATTAACCATATCAAGATGCATTTCTCTCATTCTTATTTCATATAGGCGCGTGTGCATCGCATTGCGCATGTTGATAGTGTAGATGATGTCTATGTCGAACATTTTAATTATAAGATCTTGTGTCTGACAAGCAAAGCGTCATCATGGGTTTTGGTGGGCATGATTTCACTGGTGACCTACAGTAGCACGGGATGCGCCGCACAAAGCGGGTCTGAAATGCCAGACGGGAGACACAGAGACCTTCAGGAGGCTCATAACATCGATTCTTGAGGATATATTTATTTGTTACCGGATATATTTCTCTGGACCGTAAGGACGTACTCTAGTGCCACCGGGAATTTTGCTGCGAGGGAGCCGGTATAAATGAAATGCTCGGAATACATGGAAAACTCTCCTGTAAAATATCATATATTGGGATTTATTGTAGCTAGTTATTTATAATAAATACGCTGTACAACCATCTGAGCCGCTCAAAAGCCTGATTTTATACTCAAGGAGTCCGCGTTGTGTCTATCTGTTCATTTGCCTAGGCTACTTTAAAACTTAAGATATTTCATTTTTGTCTTTTTTTCTCTCGTTAAGCCATGACAGGGATGACAATTGCCTTGTTTTTTGAGAATCTACTAAGTAAACTGTCATTGCTTGGATTAAAGATGTTGGATTCGGATGCGAAAGTGGAATAATCATTCATAGAGAATTAACAACTGTAAGGACTGGACGTTGGACTTGCTATATATTATTTACACAACTATTTCTGACTTTTCTTGATGAACTCAAACAATGGGGATCAAGCTGAGAGTTATTCTGGGAATGTTTCAGTTCGTCTCACTTACCAGAATACAAACACAATGTGCCAAAACACCGGTAAGAACATGTTTTTAATAATAATAATAATAATATGTGTGTGTGTGTGTGTGTGTATATATATATATATATATATATATATATATATATATAATTATTATTATTATTAGACAGTAGCATTGCAGTGTTCCTACAGTACTTATTTTAAAGTGTGTATTCTTTATTATAATAATCTTTAAGTCTTTAAGCTTATATTTAATTAATTTAATCACCCCTTTGGCTGTCTTTTATCACACACTTTATAAGTATCTCTTAATCCCTCACTATTGCTTGTAAAATGCACTTTATAGAGCTGAGTTAATGCACAACACTCTTCTGAGGATTTTATATGTTGAAATAACCTGACGGTCATTGACGTTTGGCAGGAAGGGAAAGGTGCTGCTTTTAAAGATGTAGCCTAATGCTGTGATAAAAGACACCAATTTAGTGATCACTACAGTGGACGTTTGTTTTTGTGTTTAGTGTTGTCTGGGAACACATAAAAGCGAGCTGAAGGTGTTATAGAGCACATCAGGGGGGTGTGGCCTGTATTATAATATTAATACAATGTGGTGCATTAGCCTATAATAATATTAATAATATAACAATATAATATAATGCTAGAAGATTTTAAAAAAAAATGTATATATTAATTAAACACATAATTCGATGTGCTTATATTTTTATTAACTTTATTTTTATTTTATTTCTTTCCTCAATATATTTTACATTAAATATCTAATATATCTCGTAGCCTGTAGTCCTAGTGGGTGTTAAATAATATTTTGTGTGCTTATTAAAAATCATATTTTAGTAATATATTTTAATCAATATATATTGTAAATGTTTGTTTGTCCTAAACACTTTTTTTTTTTTTGGCTGTGTCTCAGAAGGATAGGCAGTGACGCACGTCTTTTCTTTATCTTCACTTATACAAGCTTTTGTCAACATTACAGCCATCAGGCCAGTATACGATACCTATTGTTAGCACCAATAGCGTTGCGAGATGATATAGTGGCATATGAAGGCAGAATGCACTGAATTTGCGCATCTCCGTAAGCGCAGCGGTATGTGGTCGGTGTACGTGTGACCGGAGCTCTGCTTTATGGATGCATATTATAAGTCTTCGTAATGATGCAGCTCCACTCATCGTTTGTCCTGTCGTGCTTAGCCGAAACTTGGTTTATTTATTTTAGACTGCAGTTTGGCTCTAGTATATTTAATTTGATGATGCTGAAGATGCTGTGAAATGTAAACCTACCGAATGTTGCATTGCATTACATTGCATGCTGCCAGTCTTGGTGTAAGTGCACCTCAAATGCATGGTAAGGTATGGCATGATTTTCAGAAGTCTAACCCTGTGACCTGTAGGTTTCTCTGTCACGTGCACAATGATGTTGAAGTTGCTATTGCCAGGTGGCAGTGATCAGGGTTGCCAGCTCCCAGACAAATTTTCAGCTTAAAGCTGACTCAAAGCCCACCCTAAAGGAATGAAAACTACACTGGGGAAAATGACTTGAATAGTTTTCACTCAGAAATTGCTAGTAAATTTCACAATTTACTACAAAGAAATAGCCAATAACAAGTGAATTAACCATGAAATATTGAGTTATAAAGACTGAAACAGTATTTTCTTGTAAAAGTTACACCAATAATCTTAGTTTTATTTGCAACTTCAAAAAAATAAGTATTTTATTCCTCTTAAGTTATTTTTTTAATTGTATTTTAGTCATTTTAATACTTCCTTTGCTCTTTGCTCATTGATTTTTAATTTTCATCCATTTTTTCTGGATAAATTGCTTAAAATGTGAGTGATAAATATGAATAGCACTGTCACTGATACACTGACATAGCCATCCATAACGTGCTGTGTCTATAACTTTTTGCCTCAAAACACATTATCCTTTTACTTCTTTTAACACATTGTAGTTTGTACACATTTTCATAAAATAAACTGAATATTTTCTAATCTCAGGACCATTATTGATAGCCCGCATACTGTTTTCTTTTCAGTCGCTCTTCTTTCCGCCATTACTCTTGTTTTGTTTTCACATAAGCATCATTGTGCAAATAATCTACAATGCCATAATAATGTCATTACTGTAACAATGCCCCCATAATTTTTCCTTATACTCAGGGTCCTTAGGTTGCCAGATATTCATTCCAAGGATCAATACACATAAAATAGATATTTTAAAAAATCTATTTTCATTGTTCTTTGTCTACAGATAAACTTTTTGCAGCTGTGGTACATTAAGAAACTAGCCCAAAACATTCCCGCAACAGCATTTTCAAAATATCCCAATTGTGCGTGAAAACCTCAACTCTGGCAACTCTGACAGTCGGTGATGTCTAGCATTTTCTGTTTGCAGTCCAGTACGTGCAGTGCAGTCTAGAAATCTGAGACCACTAGTAAAAATACATCTGCTTGCATTTTTTTTTCCAATAGCATTATCAGAATAATAATGTGAATGGGTGGAAATGAAACAAAATAGGTGAATTTCAGAACGTCTTAGTATTTGGTTTGTCTCTTTTTGCTTACAAGATGATACAAAAAGAGCATCTTATGTTTCAATGGAAGAAATAAACCTTTTCTAGAAAGGATTTCTCATGCTTAATGTCAGAAATTTGGTTAAATTCAGTTAGTGTAAAACTGTAAAAAATGATTTCTGGAAGTTAATTAAGTTAATTCAAAGTAAATTAGACAAAGATTACTGGAATATGTATTAGAAAATGCTATCTCAGTCTTTCTACTTGAGAATTTCATGTTCAGTTCAGTGTGTTTCTTTCCGTTTATTTGTAATTATTTGTGAAATTAACAGCAATTTCTGGGTGAAAATTGTTTCAAAGTAACAAAACCCTAAACCAATTTTTTCAGTGGGGTCCATAGTTTTTAATAATTTTTCCTCTAGTTTTAATTCTTGAATATCCTAAAACATTCTGTTTATTTTCAGGTTTAAATGGGGGAAAAAAACAAACAGATTTTCCATGTGGTCTCAGACTTGGATCAGCTATAACAGTGCCTGATACCTGCTGTTCATTTTGAAAACCTCAGTTCTTAAAGCTCGAGTCCATTCACAGACGCCAGACTGACCCACGGGCCGCAGGTGGAGGGGGATTGTGGGAGAGCGAGGCAGCTGAGCTGATGATTGGTGCTCAAACTCAAGGGCTCTTAGAAAGAGAGGGCTGACGCAGCCAAATCCAGCCAACTGCTGCTGCAAAAAATCCTGGCAGCGCTGTGATTTTCAGTGTGTGTGCATTTCAGAGAGAGAAAGTGAATGTTAATATGTGTGTGAAAGTGTGTGTGTGTGCCAATCGCCTTGCCAGCTCTGAGCTGGCTGCTGTATTTCACAATGGCACTGAGGCAGGAGGTAGATGAGGAATTGACTGACTCAACCATCATATTGCAACACAGAATCTGCGTACACCTCCCCGTACGTCACTGCCATGCAATGGTCTGTCTGTTTTATGATAAATATTGCACTAAATTAAATTAAACCTTTATTTGATGGCTTCATTACAGAATAAATGCACAGAAACACAGGGCACAAACTGAATGTGCTGGCCTATATCAGTGTAAAATCACCTATAATGCGATTGTCACGCATTGCTTAGAAAAACTACCCACACGGTAAGCAGTCAGACATGGTGCAAGGAAGCCATGTACGTGTGTGTTGTTTGCGCTGCAGTGCAAAGTCTGCTTTCTCCCTCAGCGGTGACCTTGTTCCGGTGCGTGGACCTCGCCGTATGAGGGGCATGTTTGTGTGAATGTGTGCTAACATCCAACTTTATGCTGCTCTGGCACAAATAAACACTAGAATTGCATTATAAGAAAATGTTGCATTATGTTGACTGGAATCAGCTCTTCATGGCACCGTATAGAGTGTGCGTTTTTGTTATTGTCTTTGCTGTATGTTGTGTCTGACGCTTTGTCTGTGTCCTTTCCTCTAGTCAGAACACTGGATGCCAACAGAGAGCCACAAATCTGGAGAAGGTATTGAGCCTTGCTTTCTTTTGTTACCTTATTCTCATAGGTGAATTATTTATTTACTGAGGTTATATAATATATAATAAAACAGAGTATAATAAAATGAATCTTTCTGGTCCTCAGTGCTCATGGCAAAATGCCTATTTGGCAGCTACTGTGTCATTGCATTGCACCCATTAAGGCCACCTGCAGTACAGTTTGGGAAATTTTCTCTTTTTTTAATGAAATACTTAAATTTTATGCATCCTTGCTGAATTAATCAAAAGTGACAGTACAGATGTTTGATGTTACAAAAGATTTTAGCATTGAGTAAAAGAAATCAAAAGAAGAATACTTGAAAAAAATATCATGGTTTCAACAAATATATTAAGCAGCACAGCTGTTTTTAACATTGATAGTAATATGAAATGTTTCAAATCAGCATATTAGAATGATTTCTGAAGGATCATGTGACACTGAAGACTGGAGAAAATTCAGCTTTGCGTCACATTATAAATTACATTTTAAATTATACTCTAATAGAAAACAGTTATTTAAAATTATAATAATATTTCACAATATTACTGTTTGTTATCTTAGTGACTTTTGAAAGGTAGCATGTTAACCTTGATTTCAGCAGCTATTTATTTTATTGGACGTTCACTGAAAGAATCTTCTTCATAATGTTACACTTTAATTAAAATTGTCTATAATTTCTATTTATATTCCAGAAAAGCAACAAAGTACTTAAGCGATGCAATGTTGTATAAATATGTTGTATTTTGGAGAGTAAAAAAAACTTTTGTTTTTGATGTTACATTTTAGGTGCTTTAGATCAGTGGTTTCTTAAAGGACCAATACACCGGTGCTTAATATTTAAAGAAATATTCTGGGTAAAGTAAAAAAAAAAAAAAAAAAAGATCTATAAACAGTATCTGTTACCACAGGAAATAACTGAAATACTTTAGTTTGTAAAGCAAGGAAATCTTCATTTACAATGCACTTACTTTACATTTGATGGTGTTGCACCAAGATAAATGTTAAAACACATACTGTTTTGAAAGTACAGCCACAAGACTTTAACGTTATATGTGTTCACATGAGACTGGTGTGAGAGAATCACTTACAAATGTTATGCATGGTTATATCAAATATTTCAACTTCTGTCTTGACCATGAAATGCTTTACGCACAAGGATACCAGGCACAGATTGTTTACACTGAGAAAAATCAACCAACAGGAATTCTGTTGATAACACATCTGCACAGAACAGATATTGCATCAATAATTTAGATCCTTGCATCAATATTTATGTGTATATATAATGTATAATCCATTTCTGTATGTATAATGTTGTTTTCAATTAATAATGAGGCAGGTTGTCTAATTAACCTTCTAGAATGCATTAATGTAAAGTTTTTACAATAGCATGTCACAGATTCTTCGCAGAACCAGGAAGGTTCTATAAAGAGTGAAGGGTTTTCTTGCTCAGTGTTATTCATTTATTCTCTCTTTCAGTGGTGAGGTGGTTGGATGTGTATCAGAGAAGTGGATGTCATCCCAGAGAGACGCTGGTGGAAGTTTGGCGGGAGTTTCCGTGGGAGACACATCATCTCTTCCTGCCATCGTGTGTAACGCTGCGCCGCTGTGGAGGCTGCTGCTCCGATGAGGCACTGGAGTGTGTGCCGACAAAAACACACACGCTTGTAATGGAGGTACATGCACAAACACACCAATGCACCTAATGTTGAGTTCACACAGGTGCAGTTCGTCACATTAATTGTTGACATGTTCCACAAACATTTGACATCCAGTGTCTTTTTATTAATAAATGCCATTTGTTTTGATTTTTTTTTTTTTTAATCTAATGCAGTGGTATTCATGCATTCATAAATGTGGCTGAATTGTCCAAATACTTTTTAGGGACCTCTGTATATCATTACTATGGAAGCCTGTTTCTGCCACTGAATAAAAAATAAAAAAGGTAATTGCGACTTTTTATCTCACAATTCAGACTTTTTTTTCTCACAATTACAAATTTACATCTTGCAATTCTGACTTTTTTCTCAGAATTGTGAGATATAAACTCACAATTGCGAGTTATAAAATCAGAATGGCAAGATATAAAAGTCAGAATTGTGAGATATAAACTCACAATTGCGAGTTATAAAGTCCAGTTCTGAGGTTCTCAGTTCTCAGAATTGCGAGTTTATATCTGACAACTCTAACTTAACTCGCAGTTGTGAGTTTATATCTGACAATTCTGCAAAAAAAGTCAGAATTGTGAGATAAAAATTAAAAAGATAAAAAAAACATTTATTCAGTGGCGGAAACAGGCTTCCATTCATTACATACATTATTGTTCAAAAGTTTGGGTTTGGTGAGATTTTTTTATGCTTTTGAAATCTCTTATGTTCACCGAGGCTGCATTTATTTGACCAAAAATACAGCAAAAACAGTACTATTATGAAATATTATTACAATTTAAAATAACTCTATTTCAGTATAATTTAAAATATAATTTATTCCTGTGATACAAAGCTGAATTTCCTGCAGCCATTAATCCAATCTTCAGAGTCGCATGATCTTTCAGAAATCATTCCAATATGCTGATTTGCTACTTAAGAAACATTTCTTTTTATTATCGATGTTAAAAACAATTGAGCTGCTTAATATTTTAAAAGTATTGTCTTCTCCAAAATCTTACTGGCACCAAACTTTTGAAAGGTTTATGTACAGTAAAATTCTCTTCATTTCACCCTCCACAGAAACACTCTTAGAAACCTTTCACACATACATGTACTATTTTACATTCACATGCTTAATGTGGTGGTGTGCAACACTCCTATTACACACTCACTTACATGTATAAGTCAATAATGACAGGTTTTTAGGGGCAAAGTACCTGCACACACAAACACACCCCGTATAATGCTAGATCTCAAACCTCACGGCTTATATGGTGAATAAAACATCCAGAATGACACACACACAGAGGACACACAGCATGAGTTAGTCATACATATTCAGTGTGGGTAGATGAAGTCTCTAGTGTAATGGATCAGGTTGGATCCTGGTCACGTACTGTATAGACAGATTGAGGGATAAAAGATGGAGTCATTACTATGCAGAACAGATTGTGCATCTGAGTGTGTGTGTGTGTGTGTGTGCGTGCATTTAAATGCTGACTCCTGCTCTTTTGAACTCCACAGCTCATGAGGACCTCATACATGAAGCATGAACTTGTGCAGCTGCCTTTTTTTGAACATAGCCAGTGTGAGTGCAGGTGAGATACATGCTCACACACACACAAACTGATCTAACAATGTCAATAAGGTCAACATACCATAGACTTATATTGTTTTAATATAAAGCTAATTATTATGAATTGCAGACTAACTCAAACCCTAAAGGGCAGTTCACATGACATGCTCTTGTGTTTAGAAAATTCTAAACTAAGCACTATGAAATGGAATGGTAAAAGCTGAACTACTTTTAATTTGATGCACCACCTTAAAATCACTGTGCTTGTGGTGCCAAACACTAAAAAACAGTGATGCAACATCGAAGACTAATGCGTCTGAGCAGAAATGTAAAAACTGCAAGGAACATGAGAACATGTTCTGAATGAACGGCCCTTACGTCTAACTAATTCTAAAATCATTTTGCATTTGCAGAATAATAAAATAAATTATATGTACACCAAAATCCTGATAATGACTAAAAATCAGATCATTATAAAAACTCGAAAACAGAAATTGCTAGGTTTTTCTCTGGTTTTGACATCAAAATATAAACATGCCGAGTAAGCAAAGGTTTTTTATACACTAACATTAAACAGTTTGGGGTCAGGTTTTTAAAAATAAATTAATTCATTTATTCAGCAAGGATGCATTAAAATGATTAAAAATGACAGTAAAGACATTTTTATTCGGTACTGAAAAAATAAGTGCTTTGAAGGAATAGTTCCCCCCGAAAAGTAGATTTTTGTCATCATTTACTCACCCTCATGTCATTCCAAACCTATATAAGTTTCTTTCTCATGTCGAACACAAAAGAAGATATTTTGAATAATTTTGAAGAACCAAACAGTTGGGAAAGAAATACTATGGAATTCATTGGGGACCAACAACTGTTTGATTACCAGCATTCTTCAAAATATCTTGTTTCATGTTCAACATAAAAAAGAAACTCATACAGGACTGGAGTAATGATGCTGAAAATTCAGCTTTGCATCACAGGAATAAATTACATTTTAAAACATATTAATATAGAAAACCATTATTTTAAAATATAACATTTCACAATGTTACTATTTTTACATTTGTTAGTTGTTTTTACTATTTAATTTTTTTTTTTTATCAAATAAATGCAGCCTTGTTGAGTGTAAGTGACTTCTTTCAAAAACATTTTAGAAAATCTTACTGACCCCAAACTTGTAAATAACCAAAAATCATTAAATGATAAAAGGGCTGTTTACACAACTTTATTCATTGTCATTTAATTAAGCATAATTACTGGAAGATTTACTATATTTATGAACCATTTTACCCTTAAAAATACTCAGAAAGAAGGTTTTGTCACATTTTGTAAGAGGAATTTTATCCCCTAAGAATAGCTAAGTGAACCCACCCACACACCCACACCCCAATCCAAAGCCTATCTGACTTTCAGATCACCCCTCACACACACAAATGCACTTCCACCCTGTTTGTCACATGGGGAATGACCCCATCTCCCCACGGACTACTTCTTGAACCCAGTCACAGAAAGTCGTCACCCCCGAAACACTCTTCTGTTGGCACGAAGCCGAGCTGTCAGCATCAGCTCTTTATCGGGTCATTGTGAGGTTCTCCTCAAAAGCCTTTTCAGAGGTTGTGGGGTTCGGATTAAGGCCAGGGGTGTAGCCGAGCGTTCGGTAAGAGCATTTACATGCGCTCGCCTCTGTATTCTCTCTTTGTAATACTGATCTGCCCCGTACAAACTGAACTCACTGTTGACCAACCCTGAGTTACTTAAACACCCACGCTAACCACACAGGCGACCAGCCAACATTATTAACTGCATCCAGTCTGAGGCTCACGTTATCATGCGATAAAACATTTATCTTACTCATTATGTTTACACTCTTACATGCTAGAACCATTATCTTATGACAAATATATATGCACAATCAAATACTACTAACATTAACACAATTCTGCATTATCTCATGGAAGTATCCAGAGTAATAAATACTAATTTAGATGTTGTGGATGGTTGTTATGTGGTTGCTTAAGCATTTTGGGTGGATACCAGGATGTTCTGGGTGGTTGCTTACTGGCCTAAGTCATATCTTAAAGGAGTAGTTCAACTGAAAATGAAAATTTGCTAAAAATGTACTTATGCTCAGGTCAACCAAGATGTAGATTAATTTGTTTCCTCCTCAAAACAGATTGGGAGAAATTTACCATTACATCACTTGCTCACCAATGGATCCTCTGTAGTGAATGGGTGCCGTCAGAATGTCCAAACATCTGATAAACACATCACAATAATCCACAAGTAATCCACACAACCCCAGTCTATCATTTATCATCTTTTGAAGTGAAAAGCTGTGTTTATAACTTATGATTCTCATTCTGACGGCACCCATTTACTGTAGAGGATCTATTGGTGAACAAGTGGTGTAATACTAAATGTCTCCAAATCTGTTCCAATGAAGAAACAAACACATCTACATCTTGGATGGCCTGAGGGTGAGAAATAATTTCAGTAAATTTTAATTTCTGGGTGAACTTTTCCTTCAACTTTTCTTGAAAAATTGATAGAATCGCTAAAAGCAAAGAACATTTAGAAATTTTAAAAATCAGTCCATTTTGAGTTAGGTTGTCTGTTTGCACTGTCAAGTTTTGGATATTATCACAAATTTGTGTTGCTATGGTTGATAGAAGGCATTAGTTTGAATGTATAACAAGCAGCATTTCATTGTGCACCAATCAGTGGTGACAATATTAACATACCCAGATGTTTTGCTTCACAACTATTAACTAATAATTTGACTTAATAAATTGCAAAACCTTTTGCAAAAATATTTTATTACTTACCCAATTCAGTGTGATTTTACATCTCATTTGCAGTGCAGTGGCACAGCAAAAATAGATTTTGTTCTCATTGTAAGTGCTTAAAATAACTTGATTAATGTATGCATGTAGTTCTGTTGCTTTGCGTTGCACCACTTGCACTCAGAGTGGAAATAATTGATGCTCCCCTCTTTTTTTAGCAGCACAGAACCTGTTAAGCCCCCAGAGTTTAATACTTATTGTTAGGGATTTATTTTAAATGATAAAATATGAGTAATAATAACAGTACTTGAATATCCCTGTGTGTGTGCTATGATAATGTTTGATTTTTCTTTTAATTGTAAATTTCATTATCATTTTGTTTTTACTGTCTGTCTTTTCCCTACAGGCTAAAAGCAAATCTTTATGCAGAGCCAACCAGGTAAATTGATTATTTGTTTGTGTGTGTGTGTGTGTGTGTGTTAGAGAGAGAGAGAGAGAGAGAGAGAGATGTGAATGTTCACCAGCAGTGTGAATACCATTTGCCCTCTTTTCCCTTTGTCCCACTGCAAACACACACACACACACATTAACTCCATGGAGATGGTTGCATGGTAAGTTAATTGTGTGTGAAAGGCAGAAGTGGTTCAGTCTGTTCTGCTCTGATACTAGTTTACGCTGACCCTGATGTTAAAGAGAGCAGCTACTGCTTTTTCCAAATATCTTTTTCACAGTCCTGTCCAAGATACTCTAGACAAAAAACACAAATGTGATTGCTTAGAAAAGTAATTGCACACTCCTCAGGGACCCACATGATTTGAGGCATCATTCATGTCTGTTGCACAAACTGTGTGGGATGAAGTTTTATATTTAGTTTTAGGCATTTGTTCAAACAACTAATGATACTTTTACACCTCTATTTTTGACTGTTTCATTTCAAGATTGAGCCACATTGACGTGTGTATCCTGACATCAATATATGCTAATTATAACCAGTAGTGCTATTAGAACTGTGATGAGAGCAGGTGGTAATTAATTAAAAATGTATTTAAGTGGGACGTAATGTGTGAACTTGGCATTGGTCCTCATGTTCACCCTTCCCTTTGCTGTGAAATCAGTTTTTACAAGTAGTTCTCCCCCTTTATTGCCAATGGACAGCCAGTCTGTTCATTTAATGTGGAATTTTTTTGGTGCAACTTACATTTCTGGAAAAAGTTCATTTGAAAAAGAATAAACGTAGGTGAAAAAAGATAGAAAAAAAGTTTTGCATGCATGGGACAAAATAAAGGAGTTAAAATTAAAATTCCCAGTGAGTTCATACCAGTAGAATACGTTTATGTAGACAATATGTGTCATAATTGTACAGTCTTCATACTGTATATGTCGAACACAAGTTTCGTAGATCTGTGTCACACAGTGTGGTTTGCAATGATCTTATAAGACTGCTGAAGTTGCACAGTCTCTAGACGGCATAAAACACTGCATTTGTAATTTGCAAAAAATCTCTGACTTATCTCTGACTTCTAAAAGACTCAATCAGTTGCTTTGGTGTGTGTGCGTGTGTGTGTGTGTGTGTGTGTGTGTGCGTGTTTGTGTCCGTGTCCAGCTGGCGTGCGTCTTGCACTGTTGGAAGGGACTCAGAACCTAGAACCCTCCTTTGTTGGGAAACGGAACAGAACATTCATTTTATTGCTTAATTAGGCCACTGGCCCCTGAGGAGCCTCAGAGAGACCAGGGCTAAAGAGTCACAAGAATTGAGACTTGATAAAGTCATCTCAAGACTCTCTGAATGAAATCTCTGAATTAAAAATTTGAAATACAATTTAATGCTTTTTATGTTGACATAAGATGTTTGTGGGAACACATTCTAGCTGGACAGAGTCATGGTCACATTGTACTTTATTTATCTATTTATATTTAATATTTATTATATTTTATAATTTTTTAGGCAAGGCTCACAAACAACAAGAAAAGGCAGAAAGCGACAAAGGGGGAAACCAAAGCGAAAGAAACACATGGGGAAAAAGCCGTAAGTTCATTTCTTATTACAAAAAAATACTGTCATGTTACACAAAAAAATTATTTTCTTAATCAATATTTTCTTCTTAAATACATTGGAATGTTCTTGAAACAAGATAAATGTACTTGAGAAGCAAGATTGTGTAAAATATTAGGACGTTTTCAGAAAATATATCCTGAATTAAGTTTATTAACCATAGTGAGAAAATGTAGTGAGGTTTATGTTTAAAACAAGACAAAAAAACATTGATATATTATTGTACTCAATTTTACATCTCAGATTAATATTATTTTCAGGCTGTTTACATATCTTTACTGGAAAACAAGAAAATACTTAATAATAAAATGATTTTTTTCCTGAATTTTGTTTAAGATCTACTTCAGTATAGAATAACATATACTTTTACCTTGATATTTAAATTTCCACTTTAAGTTACTTCAAAGAATACCATGGTACATTTTGGTATTCAGTCAATATTATTAAATATTAAAACCTATTTCGAAGCAACAGTGTACATGAATCCCACAGCTGAGTTTCTGGTCAGTGAGAGCTGAAGATTTTCTTTGAAATCCCTCTTTTGCATACGTGAAGTAATACACGTTTACGCATGCAACATTGACTTCTACTCAGACAACAATTAATTAATTCTGGTCAGGGAAAGAATTCAACAGTTCCTCTCCTTCCTTTTCTACTTTCGCTTTTTCGTCATTGGTTTTTGGTGAGGGCAAGTGGAGGGCGCTTCTTTTGGACTGTCTTTCCCTCCCTGCTATCCATCATCTACTCCTCCATGGATAGAGTCAGTGGCAAGTGTGAAATCAGGCTAATTTGGCAGCCAGAACGCCCCTCCCTTTTCCCTGGCCTCCCCTCCACCGGCTCTATCAGCCTCTCAAACCACTTCCACACAAAGATTGATTTTCTTCCTTAATTAACTCTCACCCATACACTTCTGTCCAGTTTTGGTTTAGTTAAAAAAGGGGAGAGGGAAAAAACAGCCCCATCAGCCCACCATCCCATCAGAGATGTCACAAATGAGTCATCAAAGAACTGGCGGCCACAGACACTATCCAGAGTATATCTGTGGTGCCGTCCAAAAAGAAGATCAGGGCTGGTGCATGATCAGAATGCATTATGGGTCTTTTTGTGCTTGCTACTGAATTTAATTTCAAGCCTAATATGGAGATGCAGGCTTGGGTCTGGTTTTGCAAAGTTAATGATTGCAAGGCTCTTGTCCGTGCTCTTTGTCCATTGTAGCGGTTTTACATAATTCTCTTGGAGCCGGATTTGTCAGAACCAGTATTATAATCAGAATTGTGTTACTCAATTACTTGGATAGTTTTCTTACTATTTTTAAAATTCCTTGTAACTTTAAGACCTCTTCACAGGTTTCACAACTTGAAACTGAAATCAAAGAATAGTTTGCCAAAAAATGATTTTGTCATAATTATTTTCACCCTTTAAAAAAATATTGCAGTTATCTGCACTTTCAGAAAAAAAAGATGCAAAAGTCACTGGGGCGGTACCTTTTCAAAACCTTTGCTTTTGTACCGTATTTACCCCTAAAAGATGCATATTAGCACCTTTTAGTACATATTCATGCCTTTTCAAAGCTTTTGTACCTTTTTAACATAAAATAAATGTTTATATTTGGTCCAACTGTTCCTTTAAGGCATATGAAGGTCATGCACTCTTTATTTCACACCAACAGCTGATTTTTTTCTCTTCTTGTGCCAACAGGACTCTCGTGCCAACTACACCCCCTCCTCCTCCCCCTCCCACTCTTCCGCCTAGCTCCGCCCCTCCACCACCTGCCAGAGAGGCGTGTCCACCGTGCCCCACCCGCAGGATGACATCACAGCCTCCCTCTTGTGAATGCAGGTGCAGTTTGAGGGAGGTGAGCTGTACAAAGAGAGGGAAGATGCTTAACCACCACAGCTGCCGGTAAACACACACTCACACACACATACAGTATACAGCATATTCAAATGTAGCTTATTGTGCTAAAAATAGACCCTTACACACAGTGGCAAGCCCTCCACTTTTTTTTCCCCCCACAATTTCGTTTTTCTTTTCCAGGAAAATAAACTAAAAAATTGACTTTTTGCACTTATATCTACATTTTTATACAGTCAAATTCTGTTTAGAATGAGAATGTCAAGCCATTTCTTAGGGACTTTCAATTACATAATGCATTATTATAAATTAATATTTTTATTCAACAGGAATGCATTAAATTGATCAAAAGTGACAGTACAGACATTTATAATGTTACAAAAGATTTCAGTTTCAAATATACACTACCGTTCAAAAATTTTGGATCAGTAAGACTTGTAATGTTTTTTTAAAGTAGTCTCTTATGCTCATCAAGGCTGCATTTATTTGATCAAAAATACAGAAAAAAACAGTAATCTTGCAAAATGTTATTACAATATAAAATAATGATGTCTATTTTAATATACTTTAAAGTATAATTTATTTCTGTGATGCAAAGCTGAATTTCCATCAGCCATTACTCTAGTCTAAAGTGTCACATGATCCTTCAGAAGTCATTCTAATATGATGATTTATTATCAGTGCTGGAAACTGTGGTGCTGCTTAATATTTTTTTGGAACCTGTGATAATTTTTTTCAGGATTCTTTGATGAATAAAAAGTTTGGGGTCAGTAAATTTTTATTCTTTCTTTTTTTTAAAGGAAATTAAACCTTTTATTCAGCAAGGATGTGTTAAATTGATAAGAAGTGATAGCAAAGATTTATATTGTTAGAAAAGATTTATATTTTGAATAAATGCTGTTTTTATTCATCAAAGAATCTTGAAAAAAGTATCGCAGTTTCCAAGAAAATATTTGGCAGCACAACTGTTGCCAGCATTGATAATTCTAATAATAAATCAGCATATTAGAATGTAGTTTAATTTTATTTTAATGCATTACCATTGTGGTTGCAATTGTTTATGAAAGGCTTCAAGTAAAGTGTTGCTCAGTATTTTTAACATGAGTAATCTCTTTCCTCTTCTCATTCTCTTTCAGATGTGAAACCCAAAGCGAATAGTGAAATCAAACCACCCGTATAATCCACCGATCAAACTTTGCACAGCTTTGAGGAGGTCAAAGGTTTGCTTATTCTTTTGTCATGGACTCTGAAGTTTGGGTCTCACGCAAAAAGAGGGTTTGTGTTCGGCAACAAACCGTAGACCCACCCCCTGGCCCATCTGGCTATGTCCCACACACTACTACGACAGTATTAGATCCATATTCATTCTTTTTGCTCTGTATATCATTGCCTGTACCACGTGTACGGAATATCACCAGATCCTATTGTTGAAGCTTTTTGCCATTATGATCCAAACTTCAGATCACCTTTTTGACCACCATTTGACACTGTATTATGGACATTCAGTGTGTCAAGCGTATTGCTGAAATATTCAGTGCGCTAAAAGTGAACCATAGTGTTCTCATTGAGCTTTATCCAAAACCAATTTTGGGATTTTGTTCAGCTTCAATGGATCCTTATAGGCACGGACACACAGCTAGTGTGATGCTAAGGATGACGAGTGTGCTGAGAACTTTCAAAGGGAAAACTGAATAAGGAAGGAGTCTTCTTTTCTACCAAACTACTTAAAGTGGAGAGTTTTTGATGGGATGGATGTTGACAGACCTTCAATGTTGAGAGAACTCAAGTGTTTGGCTACACAGAGTATCTCATCCTGAGAACATTCCCGACATCTCCTCTGACCCTCCGCATGTGATAAATGGACGGATGGGTCGATTAGACGGATCGACGGGTGTCTGTGTGGTCTGAATTGTGCATAATAAGGATTTGTGCGTCTATCCTAATTTATTCCTGGCCTCTATAAGTCCATAATGTGGCTTCACAGACTGTATCAATGAGTCTTTTTGTGTTTGTTTGATTTGCTTTTTGTTCGGTTCCTTCCTTTGGGAATTGAAAACTTTTCCCACTGGCTAACCAGTGAGAGGAATGCCAATCGTGTAGAAACCTGGCTATATTCCATTGGTGCTCACCAAACACAAGTCTTCTCTCTCCCACACCCCCGATCACACTCATTTTTCATCTCTTTCTTTAACCCTTTTCACTTCATCTGTCTCTTTTTCATTCTTTCTCCCTCACACACACAGTCATGCGTACACATACAAATGCAAGCAGGTAAATATAAGCTTTTCTGTGTTGATACTGAAAGAAGAATTTATTTTATCTATCTTATTCGTTTTGTAAAGAATACTAATGTTATTGTAGTCCATTTTGCTTTAAAGAATGTTTCTTTTGTGTATCCCTGTTAATCCACCCTGTAGAGTCAGGCTGGGTGGCCGGTCGTGTGTTGAATTTGAGTAAAAAGCTCTGAAAGTCTTTAGGAAAAGGGAAATGCCCATTCTGCGTGTGTTAAGTCAGTCTTAATCATCTCACAGCATTGGGAGTGTGATGTATTTATTTTTTTATATCGAGATGTATTATGCTTTGCAATGTTTCTTTTGGGACATTTAATCTGCTGCGACTGATGATTCGAGAATATTCAGTATTTTTGGCTGATTTCTTCAGAATCATGCAGCTCGCATAATGTAGCTGTCAGTCGAAGTTGAGGATTGTTAGTTTCCATCGATGCCACAGGCCGCGAACGTGAAAAGCGATTCTATTTTTTTAATGGTGGTCATTTAATCAAACACTTCTTTCAACCTTATATGTAGCATTATTATATGAAATATGAATTTCAAGAGCAAGGCTGACCTCACTTTAAGTGATTTCTCAGATTATTTGTTTAGTCATTATCTGCAATAATGTGAATTATTAGGATCCCTCAGCACCCTTTCACTCACGCAGATATAAGATATCCATGAGCTATCAGCATTCACAAACTACTGACCTTTGTTAAAGTCAACATGAAATGTCATTAGCAACCCATTTTACTTTAGTATATGATGTAGTTTTAGTGAAACTGGTCTTCATTGAGAAAAAATATGTAGGGTGGCACTTAATTTTAAGCATTGGCAGTTGATTGAATGGTGCACTGAAAAAAAAAAAGTTGCAGGATTTACTACAATTTTCACTCGTCACAAATAATTTCAAAAAAGAAATGGCAAGTAACCCAATGAATTTAATGTGAAATTTTGAAGTAGAAAGACTGAAATAGTATTTTCTTGTAAAACATCAGCAGTCTTTGTTTTATTTACTACTTTTTCACAGTGTGAAAAAATGGAGCCAAACCTGAATGTTAGTTTGCCTAAATAGCTGTTTAACTATTGGTTAGCATTATCCAATAGCCCACATGACCTAAGTGACATCAGCGGGAAAGGAAAGCTGTTTCAGTTATTTTTAATGTAAGATACGAATGCAAATATTGTTTTCTTTAGAATGACATGCATGTACAATAAGACCAGGCATGTGTAAACCTGGGTAAATTGGGTTGATTTTGAGTTTATGTTGACTTTTCTGTGTGAACTGGTCAATATGTTGTCCTGTTTCCTCGTCTATGATGACTGGCTTTCCTTCAAATCTATTGCCTCTGTGAAATGTTCCGTGTGAAATATCCTGTGCTATAAACGTAGCATTTTCTCTCTCTCAACAGTAACGTATCAACTACCTCTGTGTCTGTAGACTTAACGTAACTATCACAGTAAGAATATAGAACCATGAAAATATATAAAACACATACACAAAATGCATACCATATGAATGTACCGACAGAACTTCAGTGTTTCCATTCTCTTCTGTGTAAAGATAATACCAGAAACTTGTCGCTTTGTTCCGAGATTTTGTGCGTAGAACCGTATCTGTCCGATATGTATCCAGGTAGAGCAAGACCCAACAGAACCCAATCTGTACCACAGTCTATACACGATATAAGCTTTGAGTGTTTGTTTGAACGTAATTATTAATAATGGTTATTGCTGCTATACCATCTGTGCCCGATTCTCCTGTGTGTGTGAACGTGTGTATAATATTTGTTACAGAGACATAACCTGCTCTGCTTTATGTCTACAATGTGTATAAATTCAAACGTAGGTCTGATCACACATACAGTATATACAAAACACAACAGCCATAAAGCAATGTGCTATATATTAATATAAATAAAGTGAAATGTCTTATTTTTGAGATAGATTTTTGATGATTTGGTAATTCTTAAGTGTCACTTGCACAAGTACCACAATATACTGGGTGAATCTCACAAAACATGTCTGGGTCAGATTTCAAGTCAAAATTGTTTCAAAAATCATATTTCAAAATCAAAAGAAAAAATCTGATATTTGACATTATTTTCATAACAATGAAGTACATTTCTGCCCCAATTCTCAATAGAAAACATTGTATTACAGGGGTAAAACTCAAAAGTAATATGCATCATGGTAATAAGAATCCGGTTAGAAAATATATAGTAATTGTCACGAAAATATTGTTTACAATGCAAAAAATCTTAATGGTCCTAAAAATAGACTTCATTTTTGTGGTGATATGTGACCTGGACATGTTGTGAAATTAAATCTGTTGTGGAAATATGGTCTATAGCTGGGCATGTAACATGATTTGAAGAAGACCTTGACCTTGGATGTAAATAATATGGTATATATGAATAATCATTCAGTACCATACTGTATACATTTCAAAGTACTATAGTGTTACTGTCTGATAGCATTACTGTACCATGATAATGTAACAGTACTTTTCTGTAGGGAAAGCACATACTGGTCTTTGTTTTATTCTCAATTCATCCTCCCTGTTGTGTGTTGTCCACCCCCTCCCTTCTCTTTTCCTGCCGTTTAACGGTAATGAAAGACAAACATTGTGATAATTATCACCTGGGTCTGGGAGTCTCGGTCAGAGGGCCGCCAGCACCGTAATGATGTGAGAAATAATATTATCTCTCTCCCTCCTCTCGCTTGACTGCTGCTGAGTCAGACTCACACACACACACACACACACAACTTACTGCTAATGCCACCTGCTCAGCGCCTGTGGAACAGCACAAACCTTACCTGATATCTCATATCTGATGATTCACTGATACTTGTTTTATTCTCTCTTTGTGTTCTCTAGGCTTTTAACAGGAGTGATACAGCTAAGACATGCTGCTAAAAATACATGCAGCGTTACCAGTGATCAGTCCTTCTCACAAAGAAATGTCTGGCTCATATTCCACAAAACAAAATTATAAAATAAATAAAATAAAATAAATGATGAAGAAAATGAAGTCTGATTTTATAACATTAACATTTTTCTGCATTTTAATAAAATAAAATAAAATAAAAACATTTTGGATGAAGAAAATGAAGTCTGCTTTTATAACAATAATATTTTTCTGCATTTTAATAAAATAAAATATATAAAAACATTTTGGATGAAGAAAATGAAGTCTGCTTTTATAACATTAACATTTCTCTGCATTTTAATAAAGCAAAATAAATTAAAATAAAATAAAAACATTTTGGATGAAGAAAATGAAGTCTGCTTCTATAACCCTTAACATTTTTCTGCATGTTTGTTCTATCATGTTTGTTATTTAAAAAATGTTATATTTGAGGATGATTATGATAATTACGACGATGATGATTATTACTACTACTGCTACATTATTTATATATAGTTATATTAATAATAAGTGATTATTATTCAATATTCTTTAAATTTTATGACAGTTAACCAAATCCTAAAATAGGCTTCATTTTCTAATTTCAATACATAGACTTTTAATTTTGCAGTGAAATATAATCTGGAATAAATAAATAAATAAAAAAAAGGTTTAATAATAAATAAATAAATTGATTATACTTTGCTATGAAAAAGGCCTATTTTTTGACCAGTAAGATTTATTGAAACTTTATTTATTTATTTTTACTATTAACATTGACAATTAACCTTTCAAATCTTAAAATAGGCCTCATTTTCTATACATTTATTTATTTTTGAGACTCTGTTCATCAATTTAGACTAAGTAAAAACATGTTCTGCCATATTACAGACTCAAACAAGGGTTTTTGTTGGCCTGTGCTTGCTGACAGTTTTGTAAAGGTCAGATTTTATCATGCTGAGCGGCAGTGGTGCTTTTATTCACTATCTGGTCCCCTCATCACACTCTCAAATGGGATTTTGTATTAACAGAGAGCCAGACATCTGATTCCAGTGACATTATCAAAATAGAACATCCTCTCTAGCGCATCACCTGCAGCGAGACGCTGGAGAGCCGAGTTCTCATATAAATATTTCACAGCATGTTTGATGACTGTGCTTGATGCAGTGAGGTCGTGTGTGTGTGTGTGTGTGTGTATGCAGCAGTCGGTCTGTATGGATTTATGTCCAAATTCAGTGCTTGACTGTTTGCTCAGAGTGTGTGTAGACTCATTTTGAGGCTGGTGCTGGCCTACCTGTCTGTCAGGGCTCAGCACCAGGACTAAATTTAGCAGCCCGCCTGCAAGATTACGAAAAACTGGAGAGGGAGAAAATGCAGAGTGACTCATCCTCCAGAAGATGGAATACATTTCTGTGATACTTTCAGTCTTTCTCTCCCTTCCTCCCTGTCTTCTTATAGACATTATGGAAATGATATTTTCCAGGGCCGCCCTCTTCCTCTGTCTGGCTCACCTCTTTTTTCATTTCCAGCTAAAAACACAGTCCTGTGTTGTTTTCCTGCTCTTGCGTGTGTGTGTGTGTGTTGGTGCCCAAAGTGGCACTAATGATAAAACATCAGTCGTGTTTTTGTTGCATCTCTTTGTTGAAGCAGCTGTGTTCTAGCAGGTCTGGATGTTATCTGGACAACATGAATATGTGTGCATTGTGATGTTATCTGACAGAGATGACGACATTGTCTGAGCGCAGCCTGTGTGTGTGTGTGTCAAACCTTCACATTTAGGTCATTAAAAGTGGTTTTCTAATGTGTTTTCATGAGCATTTCTGTGCTGAGGGAACACTGATGCCATTGAACCCTGTCTGAAAAGAGCTGTGTCATCGATCTCAGTCCAAAATAATGCAGATCATGAGATAAATTACAGGGTTTGCTAGATTCAAAGTGAGTTGGTCTGATCCGCACAAAAGAGATAAGGAGCACAAAAAGCTCTTATGCTGAGAGGACATCAAACAGGTTACATGCTGCTTCATGTTGAATGGGTGAGAATATGTATGTGTGCGTAGGTCAGTGTTTTCCTACACTGTGGAGACCAAGTGTTCACATAAGGATAGTAAAATCTGACACTGGGAATCAAAGTAACACATGGATTACGAAACATGCTAAATATTGTAATGAAAATCTAAGGTGTGAGGTTAGGGGATAGAAAATATGAGTAGTTTGGAATAAAAACAATAAAAGTCAAAGAAACGTCCTGATCATTTCTTGTTATTTGAAAGGATCAAAATTATGTTTCAAAAGTACTTTTGACCAGTGTTATTTGCCTTGGCGATGTGTGTACTAGGAACAACATGTTTTAGTCAGTGTGCATGAGCAGTCTTTTAATCTTTAAAATCATATTCACCTCAAAATGATTCATTTCCTGGTTTCATTGGCATCAAGTGCAGTTTCTCATTTCTAATTTTAAATTCTTTTGGCGACATCTGCTGGTGTTGTAGTGCTTTGAAATGTTATAGTCAATACGTTTGCTAATACAGTTGTTTGTGATCGTCTATAAACCACGAATATTTGTCATAAAATGCACTTTAACGAAAACCAAAACATTTTTTATTTAAATAATCAAAATTTATAAAATTATTTTTTTATTTAAACATTTTAATTACATTTTGTGTTAAATAAAGATAAAAACGAAAATAATCCGACAAACTAAAAAACTCAAATAAAATGTATTTCCATGGCTCCAACGCTATTTTAAAAATAAATTATTTTAGTTTCAATTAATTATTAAATAATAAACACAGATGTGCCATGGTTGGGAGTATTAAAAGCATCAGCTGACAGAACCATGAGTTTAATTAATTAATTAATTTAAAAAATAATAATAATTAATTAATTTAAATGGCAGCCCTAAGAATATTAAAACTAGGTTTAACATAATGCTATAAAACTAATTTAAACAAGAAAAAAAGTCTAAAACTAAATTAATACAGTGAAAACTACCTAGAAAACGTAACTAGAAATAAATTCTAATTATATTCATATATTATATGCAATTAGAAATTAAAGTTTCAAGACTCTAATAACCCTACTGCACATCGCACAAAATGTAACGTCTGCGTCACAAGTCACGCTTTCGGAAAGTGGCAGTGAGCGTGCGCAATCGTGGACGTGGCAGTGACGTTACGCACACCGGAAGCGGTAAGGACTGGAAGTGAAACCTCGACCTCCGTAACATCCACAAGCCGGGAATACTGGAAAAAACGACGAAATGATACAGTAACCGTGAGTAAACGATTATAAACGATGTCAGGAATGTGTTAGCTAGTGGTTGAGGTTCATCTGGAGTGATTGTGGTTCAAATTAATACAGAAATTGTCGAGTTTTGGGCCAATTAGCGCCCAAAGAACTGCGTACTGCTGGACTGAAGACGGTGCCAGTCGCTATACAGATATAAACAAACCTGTAAACACTTTGAAAGATAGAATTAGTCTTTAAAATATGTAAGTAAAAGCTTGTAATACATCTTCGCGAAGAATGAGTTGTCCTTCATTGATTTGTGTTATTAAACGTCTAGTCATGAAGCCAGAATATTCTAGGTGGCCTATAATCCGATAACATGTGAGTTCAGTTTACATCTCTGCTCAGCTGACTGATGGTCTGGTTATTTGTAGACATTGTCTAGAGTGGGTTTCCTTATTAATATTATAAAGAAGGGTAAGCTGAGGTTTTGGGATCAGTATGAGTAGATCTTCTATTTGTCAAGTATTACTGGATGTGGGAGTGACATCCAGACAAGAGTGTTTACATACTTATTTTACCTGGATTGACAGCAGCCATGTACCTACAGAATTGTATTTGACACTAAGTGGTTGTAAATCATTGTTAAAAAAGTTAATCAATTCTAAGAAAAGTTGTAGCCGTTTGGTTTGATATTATTTTAGCATCAAACAAAAGAGTATTTATAGTAGTCTTAAAGGGATAGTTCACCCAAAAATGAAAATTCTGTCATCATTTACCAAAACCAAACCATAAACAAAAAGTTGACAGTAGCTATTGACTTTCGTAGTATGGGGGAAGAAACCTAAGGAAGTCAATGGCTACTGTCAACTCTTTGTTTACAAGAATTCTTCAAAACATCTTCTTTTGTGCTCAACATAAGAAAGAAAATTATTCTGGGTTGGAACAGCTTGAGTGTGAGTAATTGATGACAGAATTTTCATTTTTGTTTGAACTGTTCCTTTAAGTGTCTAAATGCTTTCTTTAGTGTCTGCTTAGCAATGACAATCAAAGTTCAGGTGATTGATTAAATCATTCTGTGATCCTCAGATGATGTATGGAGTCGCTGAAGAACAGTCAGCTCTTCCAAGCTCTTAGTAACGTCTGAAGCCTGAAGTGTTTGCTTTGGCCTCATAAAGACACCAGCAGAGAGTTTCACAGCAGCCTGATTGCTTTAGACTCACTGTCACACATACACATCCTGATATCGTTGAGGGAAAGAGGTTCTGCAGCATTATCATGACGTGTCGGGACCGCACACTTGAGTTCCAGTCGGCGTGTAAGTCACTGCAGGGGAGACAGTTACAGGTATGACAATATTAAATACATCTGCAACTACAGTGTCATACAAAGGATATTGAATGGACTATGCAGTGTGGTTTCCACAGATGATTAAAATTATGTGTAACATATTACATATCATTTAAGAGGATAAAACAGTGCACTTTACATTAATATTTTAAAAAAATTATAGTTCACCGAAAAAAACTGAACATTCTGTCATGATTTACTGACGTATTTCTTTCTATCATGAAACACAATTTATTCTAGGCAGAATGTTGTTGCTCTTTTCATACATCAAAAGTAAATGGTGATTTATGCTGCTAAGCTCCAAAAAGGCAGAATGCAAGATATATACAAGCAGTATAAGTCACCATCCACTTTCCTTGAATTGAAAACCAAAGGTTCTGCCTAAGACCTCCCTTTCTGTTTCATGAAAGTAAAAAATTGTCAATATGTTTTTAGCTTTTCACGTTATGCTTGGCTTAATTTACACACCTTCAGGCCATACAAGATGTAAATGTTGAGTTTTTTTGTTGTTGTTGTTGTTTGTTTGTTTTATTGGGACAGATTTGGATAAATTTAGCATTACATCACTTGCTCACCAATGGATCATCTACAGTGAATGGGTGCCATCAGAACGAGAGTCCAAAAATCTGATAAAAGCATCACAGTAATCCACAATTCCCACCATTTTTATGATTTTATCAGCTGTTATTCTGACGGCACCCATTCACTGTAGAGGATCCATTGATGAGCAAATGCTGTAATGCTACATTTCTCCAAATCTGTTCTGATAAAGAAATTTATAAACATTTTGGAAGGTCTGGGGGTGAGTAAATTTAGTGTTTTGGCTGAACTGTTCTTTTAATTTCCTCTTTGAGATTTTGAAACATAACAACAATTTTAAAATTTTGGTAACAAAAATATTTCTTCTTACTTTTCAGAATGGGACTCACACTAAACCTGCCATTAATGCCCTTAAACAGCGCAGTGACTTCACTCTTATGGCCAAGTAAGAGTTCAGATCCATGTTTTTATTTGGCTTGTGCCCAGTGTTGTTGTTTTTTTTGTTTTGTTTTTTTGCTTCAGTGCAACTGTGCATTGTCCTGCTTCCTCGAAACTTTGCCCCCCTGAAACCTTTTGTTTTTCTATAACAGGAGAATTGGGAAAGACTTGAGCAACACATTTGCCAAGCTTGAAAAGCTTACAATTTGTAAGTAACAGGATTCTTATTGGGGGTGGAAGAATGTGTATTTTAACAGTTCTGATGCTTATCCATGGTTATTTGGTGGTTCCCTAGATTATTTTGTGGTCTAATATGATTGATGCAGAGTTATTGATTTCTTACACTGTATGTTTTTGTGTCTAGTGGCCAAAAGGAAGTCTTTGTTTGATGATAAAGCAGTGGAGATTGAGGAGTTAACGTACATCATTAAACAGGTTAGTGACATCTGTTTTGTCATTCTCCATATGTCTCAGTTCTTGCTTATTTCACTTTACATTGATGTTGAAGTTGCCTGTAGGAGTGTTGGTATCTGTGTTACCAGAATCCTTCAGCTAACTACAATGTTGTGTAAGAGCAAACCTCTTGCAGTGATCTGATATATGCTGTCTGTGTCTCTCAGGACATCAACAGTCTGAATAAGCAGATAGCGCAGCTGCAAGACCTTGTACGATCCCGCAGTGGGCAAAATGGCCGCCACATCCAGACACATTCCAACACAATTGTTGTCTCCCTGCAGGTACAGTCTTATATCTGATATTTCTGCAGTGCACAGATATTCCAGACTCTCCAGGAAGTGTTATCTCAAATATCCCTTGCTGTAGACAGTAGGGGTGGTTGATCTCATATTGATCGACATGAGATGACTCGACTACCACACCTTTCATTTTCCTTCTGCGATATAGTACATGCTATAAATATTTACAGTCTTATCTGTAAATATTTGTGTTGCAGTCCAAGCTGGCATCAATGTCAAATGATTTCAAGTCAGTCCTGGAAGTGAGAACAGAGGTGAGTTTTTTGATGTTTTTTTTATGATCAGTGCCGCACTTTTATAACATCATCAATTCCATGCCAAGCAGTTGTTAGGCTCTTAAATATTTAGTCAGATCCTTAGCAAAGCAAAAACGCACAAAGTGTGTTAACTGTACATTACGGTCCTATGAAACCAGCACCATGTCAGTTAAATAACTTGTGTTTTAAAACAAGAAGACATTTAGTTGAGTTGTAATGAATGAATGTTACTTTATTGTTTTAACTGAGGCATATCTGTCCTGTTGTGTGATTAGAATCTGAAGCAGCAGCGCAGCAGAAGAGAGCATTTCTCCCAGGCGCCTGTCTCGGCCTCTCCTCTACTCGCCAATAACTTCAGTATGTCACCTCTTTAGTACTGTTATTTTCATTTCATTTTCATTTTGTGTTTCACACATTTCATAGATTTCCCCTTTAGGTTCCAGCTTTCACTTTTTAATTTCAGTTAGTTCAATGTAATGTGTCAAGCTATTATGCTTTTTGGCTAGTTAATATTATAGTATAAATAGTGTTGGGCTGTGCCAATTCAGTCATTCGTTACCAGTGCAGTCAGCAGAAAACATTTAGACACATTTACTCATTCAGATATTTTCTACATAGTAAACTGATCATAACAATGAAATAATGGTAGTATTACATTTTAACATTGTAAACAAATTAAAACTTCCTTATATTTAGAATTTTTGTATCAACAATCTGCACCTTTATTGAAATTATTTGTTTTATTTATTGTAATTATTATAATCATTTATTTTAATATTGTTAATTTTTGTATATATATAACTGAACTGTACATGTAATATTTTTGTAGTTTGTATAGATATAGAGATGTTGTATTTCTTTCTTTTTCGAAAAACAGAATTTTTTACCTTGTCACATTCCTCAAATTATTTATGGTTTTATATGCACACTTGGTGTCTTTATTTTGTATCTAATAGTTTTCAATTTCTTGGCTCTCGCAGACAGCTCAGTTCTGATGCAGGATGAGTCCAGGAGTCTGGGAGGAGAGGTGGCCATCGACATGGACTCTAGAGCAAACCCTCTGCAGCTGCAGCTCATCGATGAACAGGTATCAGTCTCGCAGGAAATTAGGAAGGGAGTGCAGCCTAGGCTGCTGCTTGTAGCTGAAGGTTTGAGAGTATGATAAAAGTTGAATGTCTGATTTCATCATCAAATGTCCTTTTGTTATGTTTTTGTAGGACTCGTATATCCAGAGCCGAGCGGATACCATGCAGAACATTGAGAGCACCATCGTGGAGTTGGGTTCCATCTTTCAGCAGCTGGCACACATGGTCAAAGAGCAGGAAGAGACGATTCAGAGGTCAGACAACCACACAAACACACACACACCACAGGAATAACATACTGCAAAACCACAGACTCAACAGTACAGTACATGCTTCAGATACATGCTGTACAAACCACACACAAACACTTACAGTCACAGCAGTATTTTTTTTTAAGTCAGCATAAATGTCAGTGTGAGAGTTTCACTTGCGTTTGCGACTAAAAGTTGATGTGTGCAAACATTCGTTGTCTGTTTCTGTTGACCAACAGGATCGACGCCAATGTGGAGGACACCCAGCTGAATGTGGAAATGGCCCACACTGAGATATTGAAGTACTTCCAGTCCGTCTCCTCCAATCGCTGGCTCATGATCAAGATATTCCTTGTTCTCATCATCTTCTTCATCATCTTTGTGGTCTTCCTCGCCTGAGAAGGAACGACCCTGAGCGTAAGGAGGAATGAAAACGGAGTCAGAGGGTTTGAAGGAGGGAGGAACTGGCTATGGACTTATGGGCGAATGTGCAAAAACACAAGTGGACTGTGCCGCAGAGGAGGGTTTGGGGGGGTTCTGATGCTCATTGGTGGAATGATTTTAGTCAGAGTAACTTGAGTCAGATGTTAATTCTGTCATTGTCGACTTCCGCTCTCTTACTCTAGAGGGAGTTGGAGGGTGATGCTGATGAAGGTGGAACTGAGATTTACTGTGTATTTAAACAGAGAGGAGGGTGTTCTGATTCACTCTGTTCTCTTTAAGCTTCATCTACATCTGCATTAATATTTGAGCCTTTGTTTCTTATTAATCACATATTAAAAGAGAAGGCTTTTCCCAAATGGTTTGATTCTCCAAACTGGTTTAGTTTGTTTTTCTCAGTGTTATCCGTAATCAGCGATAACATTTTTACAGCAAATTAAATGTGACCTGATTCTCCTCATAAAATACGCCTGATAATAATAATTCCCCTGTTAATCTTTATTAATGTGTTTTTATATCAAAGACAGGCAATTATTTGCCACTTATGGGTGAATCTCACAAAGAAATATCAGGGTCATATTTCACCCCAAAAAATGAAAGGAAAATGTATTTTTATAATTAATTATACTTTTAATACAAAAGTGATGTCTATTTTAGGACCATTATGACAGCTAAGTTCTCATATGTAATGTGAAAAAATTGCTGTATAATAATGATAATTATATCTAGCATGATTTTTTTTTAAATTATTAACAGTATAAATTAAATTCAGTACAACAAATGCTACCATGTTGTATACTTACCAGTGCACTTATAAGTGTGCAAATACATTTATAAATTGAATGCTTTTCTTTCACATTACATTCATGGGAATTTGGGGGGGAATGTGCTTAGTTGTCATTAAAATAATGTTACAATGCAAAAATATATATATATTAATGGTCCTAAAAAATAGACATTTTCTTGTTTTGGATGGTGAAATATAATTCTGGCCATTTTCATGAGATTCTCCTTTCTAGTGTTTAAGGCCTTCTGATTGCAGGCCCTGTAAATATGGGGTCTGTAATATTATATACTGTTTAGAGACTTTCAGTTTCTTTTTTCTTTTGAGTTTGATTCTGCCAAATACACAAGGAGGAGTTAGAGGAAGTTGCCTGGTCTTATGATTTTGCTTCGTGAGGTGCAAATGAAGACCAGTGTTTAGAATTTAAAAGATCACACTGCGGTTTAAAGGGCCCAAAGAGACTCCAGATGGGTCTAAAGCTATAAACTGCTCATTCATTACATCAGGACGTGTTTCATTCCAGGCCAGTGCAGAGGAAGCTACCTGTGCTGGTTGTTCTAGAGCTGAACGTCTGCTAATGAAACCGATCGGTACTGGATGCGTTTCCTTCATTTGTGAGGAGCAACTTTGGCCTGATGAACATATTGGCCACCTGCACAAAGAACTGAAGATCAGCTCCATGCTGTGATGCTGTGAATAATGAAACAGGAGAGGGAGCTGGCAGAGATGATGTCTTCTTTACCTTAAGGTCAAACTCTCTAATTTGGTAAATCACAGACTTTCTCTCTCCCACACACGCCACACAATCTCAAATCAAACTCATGAACGATGTACAGTGTATTATTTAATGAGCACTTTTTATGAAGACTCCTGTTTCCAGGCTTTTTTTAGCTGAATGGTCTGCATCTCTTGTATAAACTGAACACTGTTGTAATGTAAGAACAAACAGTACATATTAAAACATCTGAGAAACTGATTATGGCTAATGTTGCATTTGTTGCTGTGGCTGTAGAAATTTTGTGGCAAGAATATGTCCAGATTGCACCAAAATGAGAAGAAAACTGGAAATTGAGCTGACATTGTTTTAATAATCCAGCACATTTCACATTTTGAGGGTTTTATAATAATAATAATTTTTTTATGGTGAAATAGTAAAATAAATCAATTAAAAATACTGGAGTATTATTACCTAAAAATGTTGCACAATTGTGTATATATTAAAAAATATTATTTCATTCAATTTTTTGCCACTTTTTATATGCAAAATATCATTTACATTTTTATTTCTTTTTTTACATTTCTTTTTCTTATTTTGTTCCCTTATTTTATAAATTTCCCCTTTTTTATTTTCCAGAAATATGACCTGGACATACTCTTGACAGGTTTTGTGAACTTCACTCTCAGAAAAATTGAACTGTGAAAATACACACATTTATGCCAAATATTCACATTTATATTTACATCCAAATATTCAAAATATTTAAGCACACATTAGAGAGTAAAAAAAAAAAGACTAGGCTTTAGGCGTCTTACGTATGCCTATACCAGTGTTCTTTGGTTCGATTAACAAATTAACAGTGCTTGTCTTACAATCTGAAAGCATAAGCTTTAGTCTTTCAGGATGTCTCCTAGAATCAGATTTTCTTCCTTTTCTTGTTCTTCGCTGCCTTCTCTGTTCCATTGCCAACTTACCTTGAAGGCTACATTTCCTTCAAGCTTTTCAAATCCTTCTTTCCTCTGTCTTCTTCTTGTTCAGCTCTGGGCCGCCTGCTCAAGAGGAGTGATCTCTGGCATGCTGAGGCTCCGTCCCTTCCTGGTGCGCATGGCGGTTGTCACCTGTTCGGCTGCTTCCTCGTCTTCATCAGACCATGTGTTTTCCTCTTGCAGGTTGTTGCGGGAACCACCAAAGCTTCCCTTTCCACGGTTCAGGGTGCGGAACTTGGATCTGAACGTGACGAAGGAGAGGCTCTTGCTGCGCTGTTTTTCCCAACGGTTCACCCGATTCTGGAGCTCTGTGTCTCCCTGAAGCTCATCCAGGCAGTTTCTCAGGATGCCCCGGAACAGTTTGGGGACGTCGTGCACCTCCGGCTCAAACTCTGACACTAGTTTACGGAACCTTTCAAACAGATAACAAATATCAAAATCTTTTAAGAAGTACTGCATGACTCAGCTCTGTCACTATACCTCTTACTGGTCAGTACCTACCAGGGTTATTAAAGTAAAACTAAAAGTGTAAAAAACATTTTCTTACTTGAATTAAACCTTGATGGAAATAAAATAAAATTTAAAGAAAAAAATTAAACTTTCAGCTAGTTGCTAAGGAAACACTTCTCATTTTCATTTAGTTTAACTTGGTGTATTAAAATAATGAAAACTAAAACTGAATGAATAAAAAGACATACAGACATATTTTAAAATAATAATAATAATAATACAAATAGTAAAAACAACAGAAATGACTAAAGCTAACAAAAATTTTAATGAAAAAGGAAAATATAAAAATAACTCAAACTACATTGTAAAAAAAAAAGATTATTGGAGTACTTTTTACAAGAAAATACTGTTTAATCTTTATATTTCAAAATTGAATGTTTAATTCAATGTTACCTTCTATTTCATTGTAATTGTAAAATTTACAATTTCTGATTACTACTGATTTCTAATATTCTATTTTTTTGTCAGTGTGTGTGTGTGTGTGTATATATATTAAAATACACTAACTGAAAAAAATATATTTTTAAAACTACATCTTGTTTTATTTCATATATATATATAATATAATATTTAAATATTTTAAAATATCCTGTTTTATTTGATCTAGTTGCAAAGTCATCCCATTTTCATTTAGAAAAACAATGTACTAAAATAAAACTAAAGGCTAAAATGTAATTAAAAAAACATATAACATTTAAACAAAAACTAATGAAAATGACCAAAAAAAAAAAAAACATGCAAAAAAAAAAAAGACTAAACCTTTAACTGAGTTTAAAATGAAAAAGGAAAATATAAAAATACATTAACACATTAAATACATTAAATGAAATAAAACATTACTAAGTCTTATTTTATTTCAGCTAGTTGCCGGTTGTTTTACTTGAGGTAATGAAAAAACTAAAACTGAAATAAAAATTAAGAAAAAATATTTAGAGATATATTATCATGGATTATTATATTTAAAAAAGAAAAATTCACAAAAACAGACTACAAAAACATTTACTAAAATTTTGAAACTTAAAATGAAAATCTAAAAATAAAATCTAATTCAAACTATTAATAAAAATCATAATATTATCTCAGTTATACTAAAAAAGCATTGATATCTACCTGACAATGACCGGTCCACACTGTTGAGGTGGGATCTGAGCACAGAGGTCCTGTAGGTCCAGCACGTCTCCTGGCGTGAGCTCGTAGGGGACGTGCGGCTGAGGGCCGGCCAGCCAGCTGTAGTCTGCAGAGGAAGAGTTGCGGCGTCTGCGGGTCTCTGCTGCCTTCTCCAGCCGGATTCGCTCGGTCCGTTTCACCATGGCACCCAGCTCCAGCATCAAAGTGTTGGTCACCAGCTCCTCTGGAGTGCGCTGGCCGGGAACCTTTGGCTCCAGGGAAAAAACTACTGACCAGGGAAACATCTGTGAGAGCAACAACCATTCAAATTTCAGTTACGATGTTCAGGTCTTAATATTGACCACTTTTTGTGAGTGATTGGCAGATCAGCAGATTTCATTTTGACAGAGACTTCTATCTATCTATCTATCTATCTATCTATCTATCTATCTATCTATCTATCTATCTGTCTGTCTGTCTGTCTGTCTATCCATCTATCTATCTATCTATTGTCTGTCTATCTATATGTATACCTATATATGCATATACTAATTTTAAAAATGTGTAACTTCTAATATGATAATATTATTACTGACAGTTAATGTGATATTTAATGATTCTATTATATTAAGAATCATTATTCTGATATTTAATGGTTAATACAGACACATTTAAATATATATCTGACTGTTTGCTCCCAGGTTGCAATGATAAATGAAATTTAGCATTTGGAAAATAAAATACATAATACATAGTACTGGCTATATATATACACACACACACACACACACATATATATATATATATATATATATACTCAAGTTGCAAAAAAGGATATTACCTTTCAAATAATATGAGTTATATTCCTGTTTTAATGTCAAATGTCTTCAAATTGGACCTGAAGAGCAATAAATGTGTAGCCAGAATATTAAAATCCAGGGTTTGGTTTCCAAACTAAGCACTCCAGATGAGACAGCTCTCCTTTGCGCTGTTTTAGACACTGTAAATGTGTGTGTGTAATCCTATATAAATATGCAAGCTGGCATTTAGCCATCTGATTAGCTCAATGAAGACGCACCTTGCATACGTTGTGATCTGCTGCTCATCCGCAGGAGCTGATTGCACAATATCTCCTCGTGCACAACATGTGTGCACTGAATGAATGCACTGAAATTATTACAAATTAATGAATGCACTGAAATTGTATATATTGTATCGTGTTCATTTTAGTTTGTTATAAAGGAATTTCTAATGAATTCATTCTAATGAATTCATGGCACTTTTAAACAAAGTAACTTTTAAGTTACATGCAAAATGATACAATGAAAGTGAGGCGATTGTTCATTCGCAATCATTTATGACCAGTAGATCTATTAAAGAAATAGTTATAAAATAAATATTTGCTGAAAATGTACTCACCCTCAGGCCATCCAAGATGCAGATGAGTTTGTTTCTTCATCTGAACAGATTTGGATAAATTTAGTATTCCATCACTTGCTCACCAATGAATCCTCTGCAGTGAATGGGTGCCGTCAGAATGAGAGTCCAAACAGCTGATAAAAACATCACAATAATTCACAAATAACCCACATGACTCCAGTCCATCAATTAACATCTTGTGAAATGAAAAGCTGCGTGTTTGTAAGAAAAAAATCCATCATTAAGATGTTTTAACTTTAAATTGTCGCTTCTGGCCAAAATACCAGTCCATAATCCATAATAACGCTTCCTCCAGTGAAAAAGTCTGTGATGTTTTTATCAGCTGTTTGGACTCTCATTCTGACGGCACCCATTCACTGCAGAGGATCTGTTTGGTGAGCAAGTGATGTAATCCTACATTTCTATCTGTTCCAATGAAGAAACAAACTCATTTACATCTTGGATGGCCTGAAGGTCAGTATATTTCCAGCAAATGTTCATTTTTGTCCGAACTATTCCTTTAAGTTCTGCTAGACACCAACAGGTGGTAACATCAGTTACTCAGAGGTGCTTAAGGAGTTGCGTAACCCTTTCTACATGCACACGCTGTCTTAATCATTGTATATCTATACTCAACTGTCTGTGTCTGATCGGCCCGAAAGAGGGAGCGAGAACAGAACTGGTGCTGTGATGGTTTCCGCTCTATTCAGCACTTCAGAGGTTTAATCTGCATATGTGTGATCATGGATTACAATGCACTCCTACACGTTTCTCAGAAACAAGGGCTGCGACGATGGATATAATCTGATTATGTGCTGTTTATGCTGGTGTAGACCAGTGAGCGTGACCAGTATGTTACATAATGCATGACTGATGTACTAGGTGCATCTTGTTTCTGTACTTAATTTCTGCAGGGTTTTTTTTCCTTATTTGTTTTAACCTTAATAAATTTTACTCAAAAGCACCGATTTAATATTAATCTTTTTAATTTAGGGCAATATTTGCACTATATTTTTTTGTGATGCCCATTATGGGAAATATACTTCAAATTAATCAATTAACTGAAATAATTCTTAATCTTAACAGTAATGTCTGGTAATTAAAAATGAAATTAACATTAAATATACTACTAAAGTAAAATTTCCATATGCAATCATATAAATCATGAATGATACATTTTTATATTTTTTTGCGGAAATATCTAATTGCTATAGTTATCTGTAGTGTTTACAGAGAAACTAAACCCATAAACTCAGGGTTCCCACTCCTTATATCCCAGCTAACAAAAATATGTTCTAGGAACATTTTGCTACAATGTTCTCATTAAGTTATGAAAGTGTTATTTCTGAATATTCTCTGAATGTCCAAAACGTCCACTTTTTAAACATGTAAAAATGTTTTTTTCTTGGTTATGTGAATGTTAGAAACAACATTAAGGGAATGTTCCAATTTATAATTGCAAACATTATGGGAATGTTGGTTTTGAAAGTTCTCTGAACCATCTGAAACTAACAGTGTTTTTTTAAAAGGTCAAGCAAAAATGTTTTAGAAAAACATTCCAGAAACAACGTATAAGTAAGGTTTTTGTCCTAACGTCTTGACAACGTATTAAACAAGACCAAAAAAAAAAAAAAAAAAAAAGAGTAAAAGTAAGACCAGATAACTTGAAATGAATGTTGTATTAACG